>PVIU01004896.1:0-120631 GCA_004026605.1 Ondatra zibethicus | reverse complement strand
ACACACCTCCCATTCTGAAATGGCAATTATTTTGCTACTGTCGAGGCATGTGTTATCTGGCTTTGGCAACCCTTTGAGACAAGTGGAGCTGCATCTAGTAGTAAAAGAAGATGACTTTTAATGGAAATCCTAAAGAACAGGACCAGCAGGAAGTTCCCAGCAAAGGTTTTGTTAATTTTTGGGAGAGAAGGTATTCATTTCTTGGAAACTCTGTAATGGATTCTCCACTCCCCTTTTAAGCACGCTTTTAATCTACTCTGCCCCATAGATTTCTTTCTCAAAGTAACTGTACACTGGACCACAGAAATGAAGTCATCTCTTAAACAGGAGCATTCATTCACCATGAGACATCACAAGGACTTTAACATCCTTCCCATAATCCCCCATTGAAGAGCAGAATCAAGGACTCTCATTCAAGATGGTGGGCACACATCCATTTCCGTAGATACCCTGTTTAGACGTCCGCTGCCAAGCCGCTGTGGAGTGAAGCTTCTCTTCTCCAAGGCCATCTTAAAACCGTTGACATGTACAGGCAACAGTTCTTCACATAGCCGCTCACCTCACACCTTCTAACAACCGCCAATCTCCTGTCCGTGTGCAGATATAACCCTGGAGTTTATTCCCTTCCGTGGACCACTTACACGAATCCACATTATCAACACACGGTTCAGACTTACTGTATCTTAGCGCGCCTGAAGTCGGAGAGTGTAGCTTTCATTCGATCGACAGGATGTTTCTGTCGTGCCTGTCCCCTGCATTTGTTTGTAACACATGTCAGAACAACTTGTTGAATAGTCAGGTAACTGAAGATATAGCCCAGACTACACCAAGTCTGTGAGCTATAGGTTCGGTGACATTGTTAGTTCACCTCCTAACCCCTGGGTGTTTGCATTGATGTTTCTCCAGACTGACTTAGACTGATTTTTCTAGGATACATTTTAGCTGTCACTGTAGTTTTGCAGGGGTCTGTGATGGTCATTGCCGTCACATTCTTAAGCTTTTGGGCTGCTGTTCCTCTCTGAGACCGCTACTAACACACACAGTCTGTCCCAATGCTTAGCCAACTCCAGGAACTTACTTGAAGGTTCCATGAGACCCTCTGCACAGATGCCCGTGCCTCTTCCTTTAGACTTGAATGCATTTTACATCTCTCCATTGCCCTGGTGCACCATCAGGACCCTCAGGGGCCATGGCAATGGGAGTGGATTCCCTCTCTGGCGCCCAGTGTTTAGTCTGGCTTTTCTCTCTCATTTAGGCTGCCTTCTCTTTGACGTGGATTCCTCTTCAAGGTGAAGATTTCTCAGAAACAAACAGTGAAATCTGTCAATTGCCTCTTTTGAGAAACCAGGAAGTCTGCTTCTTTCTCATTGCTGTTGTTAGTTGGTAAAACACGCAGATTAAATTCCTAAACCTAAACCCATCGTGGGTTCTGGAACAAATAGCACTCGGTTATAAGATAATTCTTTTGAAACACTGATAAATTCTAGTTGCTTAAACTTGGTTAGAAATTACTTCATCCCTTTTCTGTGAGAGTATTAATTTATGGTTTCCTCTTATTGTCATGCCTCTGTCTGGCTTTAATTTATTTTGCCTTCAGTGAATAAATGGGAAACTCCCGTGTCCTCTTTATTTTCCTGAAATAACTTTAATATAATGGGAATGACTTCCTAAATTGCCTGATATGATAAAACTCGCCAGCACGTTCATCTGAGTCTAAAATTAACTCGGAGATAAGAACTCCACCTTTAAAAATAACAATGGTAAACACAGCACTACTTGTGTTATCTATTTCCCTATGACAGGCGGTTTATGTTCTTTAAGGAATTTATCCTTTGCATATGAACAATCAAATATATAGACATAAAGATGTTAATTATATCCTCTTATGTTTTCACCATCTTTAGGATGCTAGCTCCGTGTTCACACTCCCCAAACTTCTTATCCTCCTGATCGCTGTGGATGGACCAGATATATCACTTTGCCAATCCTTCAGATAAGCAACTCCTGTCCCTCTGGTTCTTCCCTCATTTCGTTCCCAATGTCACGCATCTGTATCACGGCTGCTGTCGCTTTTTTTTTATTGTGTACACAATATTCTGCCTACATGCATACATACCCGCATGCCAGAAGGGGGCGCCAGATCTCATTACAGATGGCTGTGAGCCACCATGTGGTTGCTGGGAATTGAACTCAGGACCTTTGGAAGAGCAGTTAGTGCTCTTAACCGCTGAGCCATCTCTCCAGCCCCAAGTCGTGTATTTTCTTGTGTTCATTTCCTGCAGTAAAAGCGTGAGACAATTGACCCGAAACATCTTCTCTGTTTTATATGTCCATTTAGAGGCACAAAGCCTCAACTAACTTCCTCTTTAGATACATCCCTAATACCTCAATCCCAGTCACTTTCAATGAATTCAATATACTTTATAAAGTCTCTTCTGACTTATTCTTTCAATCGAATGATCTTGGGGGTCAAAGGTATTGATTTCCAAACGTTTGGGCAATTGTGAGATTTCTTGTGGTTTAGGTGTAGAAGTAAGTAGATTTATTCTGCATAGATTCAATCTTTTCATTTCTAAAACTGTTTTGATATGTGTCTGCGTGAGGTGTGCACATCTGTACTGTATGAATGTTTCCATGTGTACAGGTGAACATGTATATGCACAGGAGGAGGCTCAAAGTCGATACAGAGAGTCTTCTTGACCAGGCTCCACTGTACCGCTGAGCTGGGGATTTCACGCCTCTCCTTGAGCCGGAGCTGCTAGTGGAGCCAGCTCATCCTAAGAATCCCATAGCTCTCCCTCCGCAGCGCTGCAATTACAGGCCTGCTTCACAGTCACCCAGCTTTTACAGTTTCTGGGGAGCAGGACTCTGACCCTTGCTCTCACAAGGCAAACCATTTATCTGCTGAGTCATCTATCTAACTCTGTTTCCGTCATTTTAAATGATTTATTTGAGGGTCCAGAATACAGTCTACTGTGGTTTAAATATTTCCAGAGTATAGAAGTAAGTATTTATTAGTCTGTTTTTAGCCAGTTTTTTAAAAATTGATTTATATCAAGATAGCTTACTGGAGTCGTTTGTTAATCCTATTGTCTGTCTAGTACAGTAATTATTAAAGAGGTATTAAATCTGGGATTTCAACAGTTTAGCTGTTGTGTTTGGTGTGTAAACTTTAGAATTGTTTATACTCCTGGTAAAGTGATTGCTTTAACATCTTTATCCCTGGTAATATATCTTTATGTAAAGTCCACCACACACACACACACACACACACACACACACACACACACAATTAGTTATATGACCATTCAGCTGCATTTTGATCAACACTGGCATGCATCTCAATTCTGTCACTACGGTACAGCAGGGGCTGAGCAACACTCACCTCTTCCTCGCAATTCTGAATTCTGGAATGTCCCAGATAAAGGAGCAAGTCTTCTAGTACCCAGCACCTTCCCTACAGACGCTACCACCCAGCATCCTCCAGCATGGCATGGGGAAATGGGTCTCTGAAGGTGGGCATTTTCTGTCCCAACCACCTGCTTTACAAATAACTGACTCGGAGACTTAATATAAATTATAAATGCTCAGTTGATATCTCAGGCTTGCTACTAAGTCTTACACTTAAATTAACCCATACTTCCTACTTACCCTCTGCCACTCAGCTCAAGTCTTGTTACCTCATTTTCTCCGTGTCCCTAGTGGCTGACTGATTTCTCCTGATTCCACCTTTCCCCTTCCCAGCCTCCTCAATTTGATTGTTCCACCTAACTTTATCCTGCCTTGCTACAAGCCAATCAGCTTCTTTATTACCCAATGAGAGTAATGCATATTCACAGTGTCCAGAAGGATTATCCCACAGCAGGGCTCCAATCATCTTCTCTTCTTTTCATGAAGCCCTATCTCCCCCCCCCCATGAAGGGCCCACCCCACACGACATTAGCTGATCCTAGTTGCAGGGCACTGGGATTAGTGTTGCAATCGATGACTGTGGGAAATCATCGTGTGATCACAGCCATGCTCTCTGCCGCCTGGCTCTTCACAGTTTAAGTTGGTCTCTTGCAAGAATCACATAATTGTCTTGCAGTCTAAGGGAGTCATGCGTCTGGTCCGATTAAACATTGAATTTAGATAACATATCTTTTATACACAGAAAGAGCATCAAACAGTGCCAGGGACCCTGTATGCGGACCCGAGTGGCCGGAGTCAGGAAGGAGCAGTGGCTGCATGTGACTTGTTCATCCAATTAGGAAGAACAGGGAAAGCCCATTTAACTCGCGATAAATTCTCTCACTGCGAATTCCACCTGTACAGCTGGCCCCACTATCACACTAAAGGGCCTTTATTAGGAAAACACGTAGCCACACGAGGCACACTTATCCACTGCCTTTATTTACCCAACACCATCTGTCTGAAAAACTGAAATCCATGATACCATGGAGTCCCTAGTCTCTACATGAGAGCTGAGGGCGACTGGCAACACATCGGTGCCAGAGGAGAACAGCAGAAGTGGGTGATTCTGCAGATGGAGATGTTTGTTTGTGTGGTCCTTGGTGCGGAGATGCTGTCCCCCTCTCTGGAAACTGACCCCTTCAGTAGCACCTCCATGTCATGTCTCCAGCCTGGCCTGCTCTGTAACAACAGAGACATTTAGCTCCTCATAATCACACAGAAACTTCAAACAGGGGTGCATGTGTGCATCCAAACACATCCCATCCTGGTTTAATATCAAATGATGCCTTCTCATCAGGAAAGATGTTTCTTGAAGCAATCTGCTAATTAATGCAGATTTAATTGAAAAAATTAAAATTAAAATCTTTCTGCAATAAAGTATCTCATTTAAAAATAGTTGTTCTTGAAACATGAATAGGCCAACCCTTTCTCTCTCTCCGTCTTTCTTTCACACATACACAAACACGCATGCACATGACAAGTGCTAACATAGACATGTTCAGAATAAGCCATTTTTAAAATGTCAACTTTTAGTTAACTATGCATTGACTCTATATCAGCCATTTTGACTACACATGCTTCAATACATGATAAAACATGATCATGGTATGACAGCCATCTTTGTTCACATGCAACACTCATCTCTTATCAAAGAAGCATCTCTTTGCATCAAACAAAGGTGATCACAGAAAGCTGCAGCTGGTCAGAGCACACAGAGCAACCGATCATGAGGTGCCATTCTCCAGTGGATGTGCCTATAGCACAAGCCCTGAACCTGAGGCTCAGGGAACACATCAGGAGAGGGAACAGAAAAACTGCAAGAGTCAGAGGACCAGGAAGTCATCCATGGAGTTTCATGATACATCACCCAGGATACCCAGGATATCCCAACACTATGTTTGCCTGAACAAGACGCCAATGCAATACCTAAAGAGGTACGCACATGGAAGGGACAATCTTGTGGGGGTCCTGTCCATAGCCAGAGAACTACAGGCAACTAAGGAATGCTGAGACCCCAAGGAAAAGCCCCCAACTGGTTATCCAATACCATGTGGTCAGTCCTAAAATCATATACATACAAGTAACACTAAACAGACTCAGCAGGTTCTATTTATACATCTACATATATAGGCACACACACATGTGTGTGTATATATATAACAATGATAATTAAAGAAAAACAGACCGTAAAAAGAAAATGGAAATTGGGGAGGACATGAGATGGGTTGGAAAGAAGAATGGGACAAGTGTAATTATAATTAAAATAAAAATTGTCTAGCCAGGCAGTGGTGGCCCATGCCTATAATCCCAGCACTCAGGAGGCAGAGGCAGGTGAATCTTTTTTTCTCAAAACCCAAAACAACAACAACAAAAATTTCAAGAAAAAAAAACAATCATGAATTAATGAAACATTTTACCAGTTAATAAAGAAGGCAGAAGCCAAAGGCTAGGTGTGTGGGGTCCAGAAGTAAACAGAGCAGCTCCCAGAAGGGGGCAAGGCATGGGGTTTACCAGCAAGAGGCATAGTGGGGACTGATCAGCAAGGGACAAGGCAGGGGACTGATCAGCAAAGGGCAAGGAGGGGCTGACCAGCATGGCTCGTTGTCAACACTGTGCAAAGTGCATGGTTTGCTCAGCTACCAAAGGCATCACAGGCAACTAGGACAGTGTGCTTACCCTCATACCTGAAAACACCATTCTCTTATTGGCAGGATCTAATTTAGCAGCCTTAGAAGACACAGACTATATTTGCATGAAAACCATGTGTAGATTCCAAGCTGAAGAATTTCCACTTGGTTAAACATCTGGTCACTTGCCTAGTATATCAGAATTTGATTGCTGTGGTAAACGGCATCCTTGGTGGGTGAGCTATGATGGCAGGACACCCCATGAAACAGTGCAGCATTCCCCACCCCCACCCCATCCCAACTCCGCCAGAATCCTCGTTTCACCCTCTTTATCGGCCTCCTATAGGCTTAGCTCTGCTGGACTCTAGGTTCCGTGAGCTCTAATTCCAGTTCACTCCTTCAGCAACCCCTATCTCTTTATTTAAGTGGTCAATTTCCACCCTGACCTAAAGGAGCCCGTTTCCCAAGCTCTGTTCTGAGCCCTTCTCCATGTGTGTACACTTCCTCCCTAGATTGGATGCCCACCGTGCTCAAACTGATTCTGTCTGCAACTGAGTTCAGTTGACTTAAGCTATGACTCTGTGACTCATTCCTATTGGTGCTCATCCTGGGCTGGCCATTGTGTCACCAAGCTACGTAGCCTACCCTGGTCTTCTCGTTCATCTTACGGCTTTGCTGTCCTCTACACACTTTCACAGGTGAAAACAGAGAGGAGAGCTGAACGAATATATAACATTGCTGTGATAAATAATTCTTGCAGGCTGGCAATTTTGTTTCTGCCATATTAGGGATTTAAATTAGTACCTAGAAAGCTCATGCAAACCCTCTACCTCTGAGCTATATCCCTAACCCAATGTGTGTGCAATGAATTCCTAATCACCATGTGATTGGATAATCATGGCTCTCAACATCTCACACTTGGGAAGAGGGAACGCCGACGGAAGAGTTGCCGCCATCAGATTGGCCTGTAGCAGTATCTGTAGGAGGGCCCAGCCCACTGCGCCCAGTGCCACCTCTAGGCAAATGGCCTTGGGCTGAGCAAGGAGGTAGCTGAGAACGGCAGAGGAAGCACACGGGTTCTCCATGGCTCCTGCTTCTGCTCCTTCTTGAAGTTCTGCCTTGATTTCCCTCCATGAGAGACTGTGTGTGGAAGTGTGAGCTAAATAGTTCATTCTACCCCAAGTTGCTACTGTTCGTGGTGTTTATCGCGGCAGCAGAAAGCCAACCAGGACACACCTGAGTCTCATATACTTGCTGATTTGCATAGTTATTGTGTCTCACAGTAACTAGACAAGAAAGAGAATCCCTTGCTCCAGAATGTTGTAGGTAGCATTGTCTTCTTACACATCCTCTTATTTTTAAAATCTCACAACATTTACAACTGTGACGTTCAAACACCTATCTTCTATGAGAACCTCTTCCTACTTTGAATGAACTCTTCTATGTGTCAGGGACAAAGGGCTTGGTTAGTCATTCTCCAAGACCTTGAGTTATGTTGTCTATCACAACCTTAGAAGTCCATTCCTAAGATTCTAACTGTATTCTCCCAGGTCCAATAAAGACATCGTAGATGCTGAGACTGCAATGTGGTCTCTGTAGTGATGCTTGGTGTCTGAAAGGATTAGTATCGACACAGGACTGCCAAGACCAAGTTCTCAGCACAAAGGAGATTTATTTACCACAGAGGTTCAGAGGGCAGGGAATAAGAGAGAAAGGCAGAGGACAAGGGAGAAGGAGAAGGAGGCAAGGGAGAGAGGAAAGGACAAAGGACAGCCTCTGGATGGAGAGGAAAAAGACGTGGCCCATTGGCAAATGGCAGTTTATAAAAGTAAAAGGGGAAAACCGCATGTTAGGATTAGGTGTTTAATTTTAATTTGGCATGTTAATTAGGTGAGCCAAAGTGAGTTTTCAATTGCTGAACTTCAATACTTTGATAGCCAAATCTTGGTAGTTGGCTTTTGGAGGAGGAAGTGACCGAGTGAGGAAATAGATCTTGGTGGCTAGCTTTAGAAATGTAATCTAACAGTTCTTTTAGCACGGTAGAGAGAATTAGGGAGAAGGGCGAAGGGCAAGGTTTGCCAGAGCCATGTTTACCATGTTTGGGCTGGCTAGAGCCCCTTCAGATGTCCTTGACATTGAAGTGGGAAAGCTGACTGGATGCTGAAGACTTTCTTGGTGAGTCACTCAGGTTTTTATTCTTTCACTGAATCCTGAAAATAAACAAAGTAAACATTAGTCCTTAACTAAAGCATAAAATCTTGAGAATATCCCCCTATTTTTTTAAAAAAAAATCTTATTTTCAGACTCATAGAAAATCACTTGCTAACAATATTGTCATTGTAAAACAGGACAAATGACTTTTTTTTTGAGAGGTAGAACCGGGTCAGAGAGACCCAAGATGCCCTTGAATGAGAGACGGGGACAGGGATGAACTAAAGGAAGCCAAACAAAGACAGACATTCCTACCCAGCCCTTCAGATTCTGTAATGCACGTGCTTTTCCTCAGCCAAGGGAATCGAGCAGACAGACACAGATGTGACTCCTGGAAGCGTTTCACACCCTCAGGAGTCCTTGGAAGCTCCTGGATCTCCTGGGTGAAGAACGATGGGTCAGCAGCCAGCTGGATTCCCAATCCAGGCCAGGCTTCACAGTACACTTAAACCTTAAAAGGACATGCCAGTTTTCTGCTGACATCTCATTTATTTCCATGTTTACATCTCAGTAATCAATCTCTTCGCTTTGTTTCAAATCAACTGCTTAAGACCATCCCTTCTGGGTACATTTGGAAACTTCTTTGTCCTCGGATCCATTTACCAGAGAACATGAACCACCGTTTCAAATAAATGTCCTGGGGAGAAAAGTGGTAGGTTTGGACATTACATTTTCATATAGCAGGCTAGTCTTACCCCCTGTTAGAAAAAAATGTCAAAAAATAAAGTAAAAAATACCATTGTTGTTGGGAAACAATGTTTACACCTGTGATTTTATAGCACCATCTACCTTTTTAATGGTACTAAGTTTAGTAGTGGCGATTAACCCTCTTGAATTCGATTCCACCGTTAAACTTGTCTTCGGATCCATGGATACACCCTCTTCACCCTCATGCAGCACTGCGGGGCTCTTGTACGTTCATAATGGACATTGATTTCAAACAGAACTGGCTTGTGAAGAGGTATCCTGTGCCATCTTTTTACTTGTATTTATTGTTTTGGACTTTCTAAATGGGCAGGAGAAAGTTTACCGAGAGGCATGAAGTAGGCCTGGCTGAGGAACACAGGAAGGAGCTAAATAGAGGCAGAACCTCACGATGGAGGAGGTTGCTGCTCAGCTGTCTGTGGTGTGTCGTAGTCTTATAAAGGGATGTATCAATGCCACGGGGACAGGGATGTATCATTAGCCCAAGGGATGGGTTCAGAGTGAGCAGGAATGGGCATGAGCTGGGAACTCACAGAAGCTTTCAATATTCTTAACAACAACCATAAAATCTAGTGCAAATATTGCATCCGTTACATCTTTCATGAAATTAGTGAGAGCTTTTCTGTGGGAACAGTACATTTTTTTCATGTTATTTTAGTCATGCAAAAAGATCTTCCAGTGAACATTTATTTATAGAAACACATAGTGAAGTTGTCTAAAACCCAGCCTTTTAGGAACAACTGCAGCTAATTCTTCCAGGGATGTGCACTGTGCGGAAGATGTAAACAAAGTGATGCACGCTTTCAGTTGGGTGAGATCTGAAAGTGGCAATCACAGGGCATGGGAGCAGAAAGGAGATCTGAAGATGACGATCACATAGGTGTGGGGAGCAGAACAGAGATCCGAAGATGGCAATCACATAGGGGTGGGAGATCTAAAGATGACCATCACATGGACATGGGGAGCAGAACAGTGATCTGAAGATGGTGATCACATAGGTGTGGGGGATCTGAAGATGGCGGTCACATGGGTGTGGGGAACAGAACGGTGGTTTCCAGAGGCTGTGGAGATCAGGGGAGAGAGAACAATGGGCACATGATGGCCAGAAGATGTATAATCACAGTTGTTTAGGAAAAACAAGTCAAGAATCCACTGTAGAGAATGGAGGCTACTGATGCAGTCAACTCCTTATATTCATTGTGTATGTGTGTGCAGGCATGTGTGTGTGAGCATGCATGTGTGTATGTGCATGTGTGTGCATAAATGTGTACATGTGTGCATGCATGCATGTGTGTGTGCGTACATCTGTGTATGTGTGTGGTGTGTGTGTGTATGTGTGTGTGTTTCTCTGTGGTGTGTGTGTTTGTGTGTGTGTGTGCACACACATACGTATTTAGAGTCCAGGGGTTGACATCTGGTACCTTTCTCAATTCTACCTCAAATTTTGAAACATCCCTGGCTCAGTGTTCAGTTCAGCAAGACTAAGCAGCCAGTGGGCCCCGGATACCCTTGTCCCTCCCAGCCCTGGCATTATAACCGGGTCACATTGTGTGGCTTATTATATGAGTATGGGGATTCAAACTCAGGTCCTCGGGATTGCACAGCAAGCACTTTAACTGACACAGCCAGAAACGACCCCACAAAGCAACAAAACTGAGTGACCTGGGAGTCACACATCTGTCATCCCTGCAGTCACAAGGCTGAAGCAGATCGCCAGCCGCCAGCCGGAAGACAGCCGAGGAAGCATAGCTGGATTCTGCCTAAGATTAAAAACGACAAAAGTGACATCGTACCACAGTTAGCGCGCCATGCTCTACACACACATATGAATAACCTGATGGTAGGTGCTGTCATTGTTACAGCTGCCCGGCGCCTGCGGCTGCTCCACTCCATCTGCCTGACGAGATGAGGGAGAACTTGAGAACTCGGATCAGATCTCCAGCCCTCGCTGTAACCTCTCCCCTCTTTGAGACAAGCTCTGCTTTTAGGTTGAACATACTATTTATATTTTTAGTTTTTATTGAAAGCATTTTCTTAAAATTTGGTCAAGGTAATGAGAAGAATACCATAGACCCACAAAGTGAACCAACATAATTCATGTGGGTTATGATGACTCAGTTGAATGTCTGGATCTGGAAAGAGAATGGTTTAGCAAACCGGTTCTCACCCTTCCCCAAGCCTATCAGTCACGTGGGAATTTTGTTGAAAGATGCTGAGGTTCAGTAGATGAGGGATGGGACCTGATGCTGGGGTCTTTGCATTTTTTATGATGCCATTTTTTATCTCCGGAGCTACCATTGTAGTAAGTACAGTGTGACTCTTTTCCGTTTGCGGATTTTAGCCTGGTGTATCCGTCTCGAGAAAGTCCCCATAGTTAGGTTTAATATGCAGGCTACCCAGTGCCATTATTGATCTTATTTTGCCAATAAAACTGAGCATTTCAAAGAGGTCAATAGGTGCCCAGATATGCCCAGCTTGTGGAAAGGCAATTATAAAACCACACTGCAGGCTGGCTTTCTGGTTCAACAGCACATTCCGCCATCTAACCACGGCTTCAAAGAAGTGATGTACCCAGACCCATATTTTGCATCTCTATGCACATCCACCATGACGCCATGCCTCAGCAGATGCAGGCATGGGCTCCTGGCGCAGGTACAACACTCCAGAAGGCTCAAAAACACCCAGGTTATATCCATCCCCCATAAGCAGACCTGAGTTCTGCTTCCCTGTGTGCCCCCTTCGTGGACCCCAATCATGGCCTAGTGGGCAGACTTAGTTTGTCCCATTTATCTGAAGCCACTCACATGTAAGTTCATGGCTGGAGCAGCTGCTGTCAGCCCCTCCCATGGTCCTTCTCGCTCCTGTCACTCACTCCTTCCTTAATCCCGCCCCCAGCACTGCCTTTCCGCTCCGTGCCATCCAAGAACAGCCTCATCCTTCCCCATCCGTTGCTGTGACATTTTTGTCTCCTTTTATTTGTGGCTTTTATTTTGCTCCTTTCCCTTCTATTCATGACATATAAGAAAAGAACCAAGACTTAAAGTTACAGGAAACCTACACATTCTTATGCTTTGCTGATGAGGGAATTGTGCCCTATCTGGTTTGTAACATGCTTGGTCCTTAATCTTCTGTTTTACTTTCATCACCTCTGCCACTCCCTTAGAAAATTGCCTTCCCCGGAGGGGGGAAGAATATGTGAGATTCGAGCGATTGACTCTTCCGCCAGCACTTCACCCCTGGGCACGCGACTCACTCTTCCACCAGCACTTCACCTCTGGGCACACTCCTGTGCTGTGGATCTACAAATGTAAACAGGGGTCATGGTGGCCGAAGCCTCGTTTCATGGGTGTTTAAAAGGTGTAAGCAGAGGAAATGCTGCCAGTTTCTCTGAGAAATGTGCACTGACATTCGGCAGCAGCAAGGAGGAGTTCCAGTGTGGGGGAGATAGTAGGTCCTCCTTGATTTCTACACTGTTACTCTATAGGGCATCTTGTAGAGTCCGTGAGGGATATAATTAAAGAAACACAGTTCCCAGGCAAAGTCGGGCACCACCTGAATTTGCACGAGATACAGCAACAGACTGGTCTTTATCCCATGTGTTTGTCCAGGCAGTTGGTAGAACAGGCATTGAAAACATAAACAAACGAACAAATACATATGTAAATAAGAAAATAAAACACTTCCCTGACCAAAAGATCCTTGAGTAATTTTATTAATTAATAGTAAATATATATTTCATATAGTCATGCGTATATGACTACCCTGATGTATCTAAACAACTATGTACATAGTTACCAGCCTGCACACAGGCAGAGGTGTGTTTTAAAATACAGGTCATCATTGATTTAGGGTGATGAGAGCAACAGCTCAGGAGACAGCTGTGGAAAATACAGGGAGCACAGCCCCACTGGGAAAGAACTTAATTGTGGCTTCTTCCCGAAGGGTAGTGGGCTTGTTTGAAAAAAGGCTCAGGATTGGTTGGTTTGGGCAATGTCAACAGGACCTTAGGTGCAGGGACAGGTCCTTGCTCTCTGGTACTGGCCCTCGGGGAATAAGGGCAGGATGGTCATGGCCTAGAGTGTAGAATTAATAATTTTTTTTCTGGTTTTTCGAGACAGGGTTTCTCTGTAGCTTTTGGAGCCTGTCCTGGAACTATCTCCTGTAGACCAGGCTGGCCTCGAACTCACAGAGATCCGCCTGCCTCTGCCTCCCGAGTGCTGGGATTAAAGGTGTGCACCACCACCACTCAGCTGCCTCTATTTTTTTAAATGTGGACTCTCGATTAATGGGTTTATGAATGAATGGCATCTCCAGGCCAGTCCTTTATTATCCTTAATTACTGGACTTTGCAGAAGGTCCCCTCTCCAAGTTCAAAAAGGCCTTCAAGACGCCATTGAATCGAAAGTACAGGAAATTAAAAGAAGGTTGATCCCACACATAATAGATTAAAGCGTTTATGCAAAATGTTTTGCTGTCTTTCGTCTGTATTTGCAGTAAGAGCTTCTTAAAGGGGTTGGGACTGTAGGTCAGTTGGCGGAATGCTCACCTAGCATGCGTGCAGCCCCAGGTTTGGGCAGCTCGCCCCAAGAACTGCACAAACTTATTACTATGGTCCATGTCTATTATCCTTGCATGAAGGAGGTTGAGGCACGGTGATCTGAAGTTTAAGAGCATCCTTGGCTACACAATAAGCTCAAAGCCAGCCTGGGCTACATGAGATTCTATCTCAAAAGAATTGGTTTAAAAAGTGTGCCTAGAAAACATTTTCTAAAATAGGTCACAAGTTTGAAAGAAAAGAGGGAAGTTTATATGAGAGGGTTTGGAGGGACAGAAAGAAAGGAGAAATTATGTAACCATATTATAATCTCAAAAATAAAAAATAAAAACATTTTCACAAATAATCTCTTACTCAATTGATGCATGTTGGTCTAATGGAGATAAAGCTAGGTCCATGTTTTACACAAAAAATAAGAATGTCTCCTAAAACTGCAATCCCCATGCCACAGACAGACCAAATGCATCTGTCACCTGTTAAAATGAAGCTATAGTGTGACCTGGATGAAATACAGGGTGGGTTTTGCTGCCATTGGGAAGAAAGGCTTCTTACGCTGAAGTTAAGCCGGCATACTGTCCGAGTGCCGGGGGCTAAGGAGCTTGGGAGGCAGAGATTGTCTCTTAGAATCCCACACCTCAGGGCCAGCTTGAAGAGGGTCTGGCCCACTTCAAACCTGGAAGGCAATGTGCCTTTGTCACAGCTTCCTGTGTGCAGATTGAAGTCCCTCGGGGGACAGAGAAAACGGCTGCTGAAGTTTGTAGTTCAGTGCTGCAGCACTCGCGAGACTACAGCCAAGTGCGCCTGGGCCTAAATTTGCAAAGCGTTCTCCAAACTAAATAGAAAAATGCGAATAGAAGAGGTTTTTGCAGAAGCTCCCAAAGAATACAGACTACGGCGCCGTTCTTGGCTGAGCACTCGTACTAGATAAGACCCTAAAGCTGAAGATATCGTGTGCTTTGGACACGGGACACAAAGAAATAAAGATTCCGTGAGCATGAATCTCCCTTCCTGCTAGAGAGAGTCCCCAGTCCCTGAAGGTGCTCTGTAGGAAGCCCCTCAGCTAACTCATTTGGCTGTAGATCATGTGTGCTACGATGCCGGACCACAAGGCAAGCCCTGCGCATGGGTAAAGCAGAGCGCAGCTGTTACGTCTGGTACTGACCACTTTGTGATCAGAGTCCTCTCTCCAGGAAGAATGCACAGCTGGTACCATGAACCTGGTTGAAAGCCTATGGCTGGAAGAACATGGACACACGTTTATTCCAACAGATTAGCACAGCCTTCTGCCTAGAGCTCAAGCAGAGAAACTTCTACTTACAGATGTACGTCTATGTACAGATGTGTGTCTACTTACAGATGTATGTCTATGTACAGATGTGTGTCTACTTACAGATGTACGTCTATGTACAGATGTGTGTCTACTTACAGATGTATGTCTATGTACAGATGTGTGTCTACATACAGATGTATGTACGTCTATTTACAGATATATGTCTATTTACAGATATATGTCTATTTACAGATATACGTCTATTTACAGATGTACCTCTATTTACAGATAACATCTATTTACAGATATACGTCTATTTACAGATATATGTCTATTTACAGATGTACCTCTATTTACAGATAACGTCTATTTACAGATATATGTCTATTTACAGATATACGTCTATTTACAGATGTACCTCTATTTACAGATGTACCTCTATTTACAGATATACGTCTATTTACAGATGTACCTCTATTTACAGATATACGTCTATTTACAGACGTACCTCTATTTACAGATAACGTCTATTTACAGATAACATCTATTTACAGATGTACCTCTATTTACAGATAACATCTATTTACAGATGTACGTCTATTTACAGATATACCTCTATTTACAGATGTACCTCTATTTACAGCTATACCTCTATTTACAGATGTATATCTATTTACAGATATACGTCTACTTACAGATGTACGTCTACTTACAGATATACTTCTACTTACAGATGTACGTCTATTTACAGATATACGTCTATTTACAGATGTACCTCTATTTACAGATATACGTCTATTTACAGATGTACGTCTATTTACAGATATACGTCTGTTTACAGATATACGTCTATTTACAGATGTACGCCTATTTACAGATATACGTCTGTTTAAGATATACATCTGTTTACAGATATACGTCTATTTACAGATATACGTCTGTTTACAGATATACGTCTATTTACAAATATACGTCTGTTTACAGATATACGTCTATTTACAGATGGTGATGGTTAATGCAGAGACTCAGGTTCGGTAAAAAGGCTGAGAACAAGTGACTGATGAGCACTCCGCCTTTCACAGGACATCTATATCATCCCCCAACATACACACACAGAGAGCGGGGGAGGGGGATGTAGGAGACTAAGGTTAATTTAGAAAGGCAGCCTTACTCCATGGAACACGTGGGTAAGTACTCAACCATGGTAACAGTGAATGAAACACAGACTGAAAGTTGGATCAGACGTTTCAATGTCACGTGGGCAGTTTTTTAAAAAAGATTCAGAAGAGATGATTGTCAGACACACTGCTAGTGCAAGAGTAAGCTGGTGTCGTACACTACTGTAGAAACACACTAAATGGCTGGGCTCTGTGTAGATATTCTCACTCATTGTATGTGTAGATGGCAAAGAAACACAAAATGTCAAGGCAGAGTCAGCTACAAGGACCTTGAACAGAGTTATTTAAAGTGACTAAAATGTGTAAGGGTCATAATAAATAATGTTAAAGGGATTGTGACAAATCCCCCTGCAAGTGAATACCGTGGCCCCTTCTGCCCCTTTTCCATGAGTGACCTGGTGACAATCAAGAAGGTGAAAATGTAGAGATTCCCTTCTAAGTGGAGGGATATCAGAGAAAGGGCCAAAGCACACTCGAAAGCAAACAGATTGCTAAAAGCACAACTATTTTCCAGAAGTAGTGTGCTGGTGATGCAGACTGAAGTTCTCCAGCTTGGGTGGCAGTGGCACGAATCCCCAGTTCCCCAGACCTCCAGCCAGTCACATGTGCAGATGTCTTCCATGATATTTTTTTAATATGATAAGGAAAATAACTGAAATTCACATCTGGCCAGAGCGATAGAGACAAGGAAATCCTATGTGAGACTGTCACAAGATTCTACAAGAACTCATTTAATGGAAGCCTGCATGCAGAGCCAGGATGGAGGGTGAGAAAATAACACACCTAGTAATTTACAGAAATCCTGGTGAGGGCATTGAACTTCCTATAATCTATTATATGAGGATTTTGAGTCAATCTTATCTACAGCTTAGGAAATAGGCTGACCCCAATTTGCCATTTTGATTGTCAAAATCCTAGATTTCTATGCAGCCCTTATAAATGAAGCTTCCAAGGGCTGGGTAATGGCTGATAAGATTTTCCAGGCTTATATTATTTAGTGAACAAGCAAGTACAGAACTACATCAAGGGTGATAATTTAACATTGTAATGCATAGATAAGCCATCACTATAAGAACTGTTAATAGTGGCTCTCGGCAGGAAGTGATGTGCACAGTGATTTTTGTATTCTTTGTCTGTATTTTATATAAAAATAGTGCTATCATCCTGAGTCTGTCTGATACCATACACCCTCCCTCGGCAAGGTTATCTGTGTACCTATGCATCTTAGGTCAGCTTCTGAAGAAACAGAACCCCAAACTAGGTGCCTATTTGAGGGAATTCACGCTCCCTGAAGAAGAGAAATAGTAATACAAGAGCAGAGAAAAACTCTGTCTGAAGATTACTGACACATAGCAACCCTCGTGTTCCCTTTAAAGCCCACTCTTATGTGGCCCCACTTGACACATTTCACAAACATAGTTGACTCCATTTTCCCTAAGAAAATGGTTTCAAAAAAGTATGAATTCACAACCACCTATAGCTTCTGTTTCAGAACATCTGACAGCTTGTAGAATTTTGGGGCACTGTACTCAGGTGGCACACACACACAATTAAAAAGTAAATACAATGAAGACAAAAAATACAAAAGTTGTAGGAACTCTGTTCACTCCTGTCTCACCCACCACTGGGTCTCATACTTTTTGCTTCGTTATTGTTAGGTCTAAAGCAGCCCCCCTCCCCCCCCCAAAATGGCAGTGTGAAAGTCTGGGCTCAGCTTTGGGAGGAGGGCTGGAGTTTTTTTTGGAGAATCTGGTAAGTATGGCATGAAGTACAGAAGGAAGAGTAAGAAAGGAGGGCAAAGAAAGCCAGAACATGATTGGTCTCAAACCACTCACCTGTGCATTGGCAGAATTTGTCAAGATTGGTGGGAAGTTGGTAGTTGAATGTTTCATATTCTGGTCACTGAGACTGTCTCAAGCTTGTATTGTGGTCAAGCCGTATTGCAGTAAAAAATAAGATAGTGAAGCTTAATGGAGTCTCTATGTCCAAGGAGAGAAGCAAACCTAAAGAGACAGGCAAGGGGGAGGGGTGAAGCATCTATTTTTGAATGGGACAAGCCCTTGATTAGTACCAAGGAGGAAAGGAGACACCCATGAAGAGGTGGCAGTAGAGAATTAGCATAAGCTCTCTCTTTCCCCAATCAATCCCCTAGTCTCTGCAGCAGAAAACCCGTGGCTGCCTTCCCTCCCCACCCCCCATCTCCTGTGGATAGCACGGATCCCCCTTCTAACCTCCCCCCAACTTTTTGCTTTGCCCTAGACCCCAACCCTAGCAGGCACCTCCCGCAGGGCTGCTCGCCCAGGGAAACAAGTTGACAGAGGGCAGACCTACACCTCTCCTTCTGCTCCTAAGCTTCAGTCCCCCAGGTTCATTCCGGGCTCTACAGCAGAACATCTGCTGTGGTCTCCCTCTCCTCTCTGAAGCCACAAAGATCTCTTCCAACTTTCCCTCCCCCAACTCATCCCAGTATCCCAGCCTCCAGCACCAGCAGGCTTTCCCGGTGAACATCCCAGCTGAGCAGGCTGGGTAAACAGCAACACACAGCCATCACACTCTCTGGAAACCCAGACATGCATTTGCGTGTGTGTATGTGCAAAGCTAATGCAGTGGGAACTTCCTGGACTCTCTGAAGAGACTCCTAGTAACTGGGCATACAGTGTCTCAACTGGTCATCTCTTGTAAGCTGGTGGGGCTTCCAGTGAGAGGACTGGGTTGTACTCAATTGAATTGTCAGCCCAGGGTATCCCATAGGAACCCCCAAAACAACCCAGATTGTTGGTAAGACCAAGGGTTGTTCTCTAAAAACTGATAACAGGGCCCCGTTGCTGAGAACAACAGCCACAGAACTCAGTACCCACAGAGAAGTTGAGCAGGTGCCCACATGGAGTCTTCACCCCCGTGTCTCTTTGGTGCAGGAAGGTACTCCACAGGCTACTGAAATAGAAATATGTACACCAACCCAGCCACAAAACCCCCAACCCACAATCTGTCCTGCCTGCAATATATGCTAGAGCATTGGTGGCTCAGAACTTGTGGGCATGGCCAACCAATGTCTGATGTGACTTATGACCCACTCCACAAGAAGAAACCCATACCTGATGCTGCTGGGTAACCAAGAAACAGAAACTAGACAGCCCAGAGACCTAGGGTAAATCCAAACACTATCGCTCTAAAAAAAAATCAATGATTCTTAATGATATTCTGCTATACTCATAGACAGTGCCTTATCCTGTCATCATCAGAGAGGCTTCCTCCAGCAGCAGATGGGAACAGACCCACAGCAGACATTATGCAGACAAAGAGTCTAAATGGGATGTAATCAACACCCTCCCCTCAGACCTCAGGAAACCCCATGAGGGAGGAGGTAAGAGACAGAGGGGATGGAAGGCCACTAGGAGAACAAGGCCCTTTGGAATCAACTAAGCCAAGTGCATATGAGCTCACAGGGACTGGGGAGCAGGCACAGGGCCTACATGGGTCTACATCAGGTCATCTGCATTATATATCATAGATATTAGCTTAGTATGTTTTATGGTATTCCTAACTGTGAGAACAAGCAGGTCTCTGACTCTTGTGCCTGGTCTTGGGACTTTTTTCCTTCTGTTGGAAATGATATGATAGCTTTTGCTTCATCTTCTATTTTATTTTATCATGTTTGGGTGTTGTTTCTTGGAAGCCTGTTCTTTTCTAATGAGATAAAAAGTGAGTGGGTTCAGGGGAGAGGGGAGGTGGAGTGGAAAGGGAAGGCATGGAGGGAGGGGAACCATGATCTGGATATATTTTATGAGAAAAGAATTTATTTTCAGTAAGAGGGAAACTAGTAAGAGAGAGAAGCAGCTAAAGAGATAGACTCTAGATTTGGAGCCGATGTGGTGTGTGCCAGAAGCCAGCAAAGGCAAATGATCCATCCCCAGAAAGGTCAGATTGGCAATTTGTTTTGGTTAGGAGGGACTGGGCTTTGGGGGTGTCCAAAGTGTCTCTCCAAGTTTTGCCACCAGATGTAAGTGAAGAGCAGTGAACCCACTGAACTAGACCACTCCATGGGTAGAGAGCAAGGGTTATTGGGGAAATAACTGTTTCTCAGGGTTAGAAAGAATAGGGGAAAAAAGTGGGAGAAGCCTTGCCAAGTTTAAGGGGACAGGTAATACGCTGGGGCGTGTGGGGACCAGTGTGGGGACTTCGATCTGTTACAGCCTTGTTTGAGCTAATCAGCGCTTAGAAGCCCTGCTGGAGGAAGTTGGTTGTAGGGCCTGGAACTGGGAAGTAATGGCTTTTCCTGACCAACGGAAGTGAGCTCTTCAAGACTGAGGGATGTTGAGTGTAGGTAGCAATCCTCTGTCCAGCCTAAGCCGAGCCCAGACTATCAATTAGAGCATTATCAGCAGCATCACTATCACTGTGGACCTCACAGCTACCCCAGGAACCCCCCCATTCACTCCACTGTCAGGAAATAGCGTCTCTTTAAACTTCAGCACTACTGTCCAACGGCCCTGAATTTGAGCTATTGGCTGCAAGTCTCCTGCCACCGTGCAAGCCCAAGGGAAGGAAAGCATGGCCACGGTTATGGGCTCTACCAGTTTTCCAAAGACAGGGTGTAACTCAAGGCTGAGTTAGGAACTGCGAGCAGAGATGCCCTCCCTGTAGGTCACACACAGCCATGCTCTGCCTCGGAGAACTTTCTATATACTCAACATGACTGGAAACTCAACTCCCAATGTTACTTGCATAAGAGTTAAGAGATTCAGGACTTGTTCATTTGTATGTTTTCTTCCTTGCTTTCATCACTAAGCGGTAATTTCACTTTGGTTATTCGTAAAATTGCAGCATTACAGGGGTGCCACTGCCTGAGAGGGTATCATGAGGACTAACGGTGGTGATGGATCCGAGTTCTTTACGAAGTATGACATGAGCTTGTCTTTTTACATATCAGGCCACACGTGCACTTTTACTTAGAGGGGCCGAAAGAGCTACCCTTGCATTGGCCACAAGGCCCTGGAGGTCCATCCACTGTACCACTGTACTGCATACATCAGGATCCACTCCCATTATGGATGAATGACATCTCATTGTGTTTAGGGGAGGATGTCGCATTTACTACGCCCATGTGTGTGTTCATGGGCACCTTGGTGGAGTCCGCGTCTTTGCTGCTCTGAATAGCACTGCAGTGCAAACTGGAAGCAGGGATTTTCATCGTACTTCCTTTGGGGGTACACCCACATGTGGGTAACTGGACCATGTGGCAGTTCTGTTTGTAAATGTTTGGGGCCAAGCGCACCCATCCTTCCCCCATGGTGACAGCTGTTCATTCATGGCCTCAGCAGCGGTGACCAGAATTCTTCCCTTTGCATCTTCAGCAGACCCAGTCCATCTGCTCTGCAGTGATAGCCATTCTGACCGGGATGTCATCCCTGTGGTTTGGACTTCCACTTTCCTGGGGGCTGGTGGGGGCGAGGGGTTTACCTTGGGGACCTTTCTCCATTCGCGTTTTTTTTTTGAGAAATGGTCCAGGTCCCCTCATAACTGGAAGCTAAACATGTTATCCACAGAGAAGAGACGAGCAGAACAGTGAGGAGGAGCGACTCTAGAGGGCCAGAGAGAGTGGAAGCTGGGGACAGTGGCTGGCAGGACAGAGCAGCAAGAAGAACGTGGCCTGCTTTACAACAGAGCCAGAGAGGTGCACGAAGCCTCCAAACAATGAGATGACAAGACCAGGAATTCTAATGACCTTAATATGATAATTATCCCCTGCAAACGTGCACTGAATTTTCTTACTGTGTCCCACAAATAGGTACTGCTATTGTGTTTTCATTAAAGAGACAAAGTAAAAATTAGAACCGTGCTCTTCCTGGGAAGTCAATATCTCACACAGATTCCTGAGACCCTCCATTGGAGACACATCATCTCTTCAAGCACAAAGTTTGCAAGTTTTAGTCCCTTCCCCCTGTCCACTGAGCAGCAGGTGCACAGCTGGGACTCTGCACCTCAACAATCCCGTATCTGGTCCCTCAAGGTCTTAGAGGACCTTCTGTCTTCACGTTCTGTCTTTCCAAGCCCAGAAGCCCTTCCTTGGTGGAAAAGCTCCCTGATCCCCATGTGACCTTGCTTCTGAAAGATCTTTCTGTGTTCTCACACAAATATTCTCCATTATGAGCCAGGAAGTTGTCTTTCTACCCCTGGAACCTCTCCTTATCACTTTTCACCATTCCTAACCTTTATAAGTTAAACTTTGTGTGTTCCCTCTTCTATTTCCAGGTCCCCACAGCTGCTGAAACACGGTTTTCATCTGTGTCATTTTATTCAAACTACTGTCTGGGGTCCCTGGTCATCTCTCTTGTCCCTCGGGTTTTGTAACAGCCCTCTGCCCTGCCTTCCACAGGGCAGTGTCCCGTGCTCTCTAGTACACTGAGTTTGGGCTCCCTTCAGATTAATGATAAAATGTCTGTTATTGAAGCCACCTAGTATGCAGTATTTTGTCATGGCAGCCCTACAAGGTAAACACACTGACACACACACCCTGAGGAAACTAAGCTGTAAGTTCATAGAGGCTTGCACTGACCCCAGATGAGTTCCTGAAGCATCCTCTGCCTGGCTCTCACTGGGCCTTCAAGGACCCTTAGGGGAAAGGGTTAAGCAATGTTTAGCCAGTATGTATAGTTAGCTCTTTTTATCTCCCAAGACTTATTAGCACTCTGGGTATCAATTCACCAAGAATGAATAATAGTTTGAATGACATCAGCTTCCGCCAACATGAAGAGGTTACTATGGTAATGGAGCTACTTTTTCAAAGCACAGAACAGCCAGCGTGCTTGGTGTATCAGCCAGGCCGGGAAAGCAGTGGCAGGGAAGCCGCGGCATTCACCCCGTGAATAGCCATTCATGCAGCGTGCATGTCAGCGATTCTGCCATGGTTTTCTGAATATCAAAATGGTGGTAGCTGTGCAGGGAATCTTGGCAGGTTTACAAACGTGTTAATTTAACTCATGTTCAGAGCTCTGCTTGTTTTGTTCGCTCTTCCTTCTTCATTTCTTGGAGTTCATATTTTCAACAGGTTTGCAGGGTGGGAAGCCGAAAGGAACACCCTCCTTCAGGCTCCTTCACTATGCTACCGTGAACTCAGCGAGTTCCCTCTCTGGCCAGTGAGATCTTACGCTGTCCAGCTCTTCATTCCAGCCGATGTTCTAGTGTGGGTTGTGGCCTGGACCTATTTCCTTGAGATTTTTTTTATGGAAACAATTAAGATGTTAGATCCTTTACTTTTAGATTTCTCCAATTAGTCTTTTCCAGAAAGGCTTCCGAACCAGAGAATAAGGGAGAACTATCAAGACTGGCGTGTGCAAGCCTGCCTCCTAGGGTGAGGAGTAGACTTCATTTGAGCACTGGAAGAGAGTCCCCCTCGTCGGGAACAGATGACTTGAGGAAGGACAAATCAGCACAGAGAACAGCTAGAACAGCACCCCTAAAAGCCAAGTCTGCCACAACAGGCCTTCCTCCCCCGTGCTATGCTGGTGTCCACAGCAACCATCCTGGGATCTCAATCTTAGCAAATTCATGGCCCCTTAAGAACAACTCATTTGATGCCACTAGTATATGAATGGGTGATAGTCAGGGCCATGCACTGGACCACAGGGAGCCTACCTGGGGTTGTGTCCCCAAAGAAAACCAGCTCTTTACCCAGTAGCCATCAACTGCCAATAGTTGCTCAGGAAAGGAGGGACTTCATCTGTGTTGGGATTTTGCTGGCTGGATCTTGTGCATGCAGTCATGGTACTGTGAGTTCATACAAGCAATGGACCTGTTATGTCTAGAGAATGCTGCCTCACAGCTGACCTCCCCGAGATTCTTTCTGCCTCCTCTTATCCCATAATCTCTGAACCTTTGGACAGTGACTCTGATATGCATTCTCATTCAGGGCTGTGATGTGAGATTTCCCTATGTGTGCTGTAATTACCATTGGTTAATAAAGGAACTGCTTTGGGCCTATAGCAGAGCTATAGGGGACCAGAGCTAGGTGGGGAAAACTAAACTGAATGCTGGCAAAAATGAGGGCGGGATCAGAAAGAAGCCATGTAGCCCTGCCAGAGACAGACACCAGAACTTTAGCTGGTAAACCACAGCCACGTGGCGATACACAGATTAATAGAAATGGTTTAAATTTATATGTAAGAGTTAACCAATAAGAAGCTAGAGCAAATGGGCCAAGCAGTGATTTAATTAATACAGTTTCTGTGTGATTATTTCGGGAGTCTGGGCAACTGGGAACCAACAAGTGGCCTCCATGCAACAGGGCTGAACCTCCCACAACCTCTTACTCTCTGTATATTCCCCCGTCTGGCTCTTTCGGGAGGTTGTGGGGCCTGGCTCACAGGTGTAGGCCCCTAGGCAGAGGCCTTCGTGGCTCCTAGATCAAGCTGCTTCCAGCTGCTTTCTCTCTGCTTTCTGATTTGCAAGTCAGCAGCAACACATCCCACACCACGGCCAGGCGCAGCTCCACCATGGCTTCTCTTCCTGCCATCATGGACTAAAATCCCCCAAACCTGTGCACCAAGACACCCCTATCTTCCTGTCACCCTGTGAATTGTTTCTGTCCAGTATTTTGTCAGAACATAAGGACATTCCCTGTGCTGGATGGCATCTCTGTCAGGACTGTGAGAAGAAGACCTCACAGTGAGATTAGCTCACAGACCTGCTAAGGGCGGGTGGTCACGGCAAGCTATGGACCTTGTGAATCACGTTGTGAAATGGTTTCTATTTCTCAGTGAGAGGCACGTTTTATTTGTCTGGTCTAGCATTTATTTTTAAGAAATGGTTTCTGATACAAACAGTATACTGTCTCCCAAAGCAGGCTCAAAACTGTGGCAAAGCAGCCCCCCTTTCTGCTCAATATGTTCACTGGAAGCAGTCTGAGGAAAGACAAACCACCCACTCAGGACCCAGAGGCCTCAAATTCACCGTCTGTGAGGTGCCGCACACAGACGTGACTCAACCATAGGTCCTTTCTCGGTTTCTATTATGTGAGTAGAGGTCCCAGAGCTCCGTGTTGAACTCCGCGTCCATGCTTCTCCTGACAATGTCCCTTCTGACCTGGGCCACGTTTCTACCCTAGCTTTCAAATCGTCCAGTCACCGCTGGAATGGGATCACTTGAGTGGTATCTGGGACTTAAGGGGGCAGCTGAGGCCCCAGTGGCTCTGGCTCTCTGGGCGTTCATGTTCTTGTCTATGCTCCCCTCCCAAACATGCTGAAAAGCTTGGTTTATTTAGCAAACTGCATTCCCATAAGCAGTTAATGCTGTGGGAGTACTTTCGGAAAGTCACATTTCTGCTTGCTGCTCAGATTCTGAAGACTTAAAAAAAAATCAAGTGCCACCAGGATCCTGGCCACACAGACTCAGGAGGGCAGTGCGGGTCTAGATGGGCTCGCTTATCCCTCTTAACCAGGATCCTGGCCACACAGACTCAGGAGGAGCAGTGCGGGTCTAGATGGGCCCGCTTATCCCTCTTAACCAGGATCCTGGCCACACAGACTCAGGAGGAGCAGTGCGGGTCTAGATGGGCCCGCTTATCCCTCTTAACCAGGATCCTGGCCACACAGACTCAGGAAGAGCCGTGGGCGTCTCAGCGGGGCCGCTTATCCCTCATACGGCGTGAAACAAAACCACCTTTCTCCTCTATTACTATAAAAAACAGTGCACAAATAAAATGCAGAGTTCAAAAAATTCATTGAAAGTATACATTATTTTAAAAATTAAAATATGAATTACAACTCCACACCTCAGAGGTAATAATTCTGCCTTTACATGCATTTCACAAATTATTCCTTTCCAAATTCTGGGATTTGCTTACCCTATGGGGTAATGTTTTCTACGTTCAAATACATCATGAGATGTTTCCCATGTCTTTAAACAGTCTTCAAGAAAAATGCTTTCAATGGTTTAGTGACTTTTCTTAACTCGGCTGAATTATCCCAGCAAACAAAAGCACCAAAATCTGATATATCTGACAACTGCTATATTACTTGACATTTCTGCTGTTTTAAATCTGGGGGATGGCAAGGGGTTTGCGGTCTCTGCATGTAAAGCTACATGTCATCTCTAATCGTCTCCTTGGGGTAAATTAAAAATGTGGTTACTGAGGTGAAAGATGTAAAGATTCCAAATTCACTCAAATGAATCACCAAATTGTTTCACAAAGGTCATCCAAATATGTGTTCCCACGGGGCACCATCGTAAATTGCCTTTACCAGCTCCTTCGATTGCACTTGTCTGATTAACAAGCTCAGGTGTGAAGGACAGGGAAGTGACCATGGAAGGGGTTGCTGGCTCTGCCCTAGAAACAGCCCGTGGACAAGGCAAGGCTCACACCACGGTTCACTGAACTGAGTGCTTAGGACATGAAATATGAATGAATTACGTTCAACTTTTCCTGGGCATTTAGAAAACAAGTATGTCAAAATAAAACAAAGGGATGAATACTAAATACTAACGGCAAATGGAGCCAGATGAATGATAAAGAGTTGCTACCCTCATCCACAGGTCCGACCACTGCAGATTGAAAATGTTCAGAAATTAACACACCTGTGCTGAAAACCTTGGTTTTTGTTATTCCCTACACTGTGCAGGAGAGCTGTTACATCACCGCGTTCATGCTGTGTGGGGTCACAAGTAATCCGGAGATGATTTGAACCACGCAGTAGAATTTGTAAATATTGCATCATTTAAGTAAAGATTTCGTGCGTGCCAGTATCCTGGCAATTCTGGAAACCCCATCCCCAAAAGATCCCAGAACTGGATACCTAGAAATGTGAGGGACCAGGGAGATCGTTCCATGGGTAAACGCTATCTGCGCAAGCATGACAACCTGAACGCAAACCCCAGGCAAAGACAGAGGGACCACGGAGATCGTGCCGTGGGTAAACGTGTGCTGCGCAAGCGTGATGACCTGAACGCAAACCCCAGGTAAAGGCAGAGGAGGCAGCAGATTCCTGTCCTCTAGAACACTCCAGCTGCAAGATGGGACGCCGACAGGAGAATCTCCTGAAGATCGGGAGCCATCCAGCCTGTAAATGCAGCGGTGAACAAAGAGACCCGGTTTCCAATAGGGCAGAAGATGAGGATGGACTCAGACGTTGTCCTCTGATTTCCACACATGTACTATGTACTATGACATGCCTGTGCTCAGACTCACAGACATGAGTACATACATGACTTAAAATATATAAAAACATTTTAAAAAGAAATTAGAAAGGTCCATGAATTGCAGCAGAGAAGGCAAGCTATGTGCTCTGACAAGTTGGAGATTTTTCCCTTGTCTTTAGGCAGATGGCTGTTTCTTCTCTCAATTTTTGCATGGATTTCCAGAATCTGCAAGGAGACAGAGAGAGAGAAATTCTGCATAGAGCTTTAAGTCAAACACCTGTTACCTATGTCTTTTTGGGAAGGAGCCTGCACACTCTTCCCTCAGAAGACATGACGGCCACCACAGTGATGCTTTCAATGTCTTCTCCCTCAAAAATCCATGGTGAAACTTGGTTGCCATGGAGATAGCATTGAGCCATGGGGTCTTTTGGAGGCGATTAAGCTACAAGCGCTGATTCAGAGGTGGGATTAATGCCATTGTCATAGGATGTCCCAGTCCTTGCCTTTCATTTTCGTCCCGAGATGAAGAAGTGGGAAGATTCCAAGAGCCTTGGCCGTGGCCTCAGAGCTCTGAGTGACAAGCTTGCAGTCCCGAGTTACCCATTCGGGAAGTGGATCAAGGCCCGCAGACAGCACCAGGTCACATCCGTGTTTCTGCGCTGTCATTGTTAGCATGGCCCTGCCAGGTCCTTCATACAAGTTCAATTGCATTCCATCTGCCACTTTGAGTTATGGATACAAATCAAGATTAAAAATACTTGTTTGTATGTTTTCGAAATATCTGCTGTCCCGTGGCCGACTTTGAGTGGAATGTCTGAGCTATCGAAAGATTTTTTTTTTCAACCAAAATGAACTAGTTGTATGAGTCTGTAAACAAAATTTCCAGTTTAACAGAAACAGAGTTTATATTCATGTGGGGATTGAGAGCCCACATGAGCACAGAGAAACAAGCAAAGAAAAGGATGGTAAAATATTCATGTTTTTTACCTTCACAGAAGAAAGTACCAAGCACTGGATAAGTCTTTAGCACAGAGATAAGACGTCTAAAGGAGCCTAAGAGGGAGCTCGTGGTGAGGTGAGGCTTGTTGTTTGACTTACGCTGGGGGTGGCACCGGGAGGAGCTTCCTGCAAGTCTGAGTCCAGAGAGACAGATGGAGGGCATGGGTCCTGGGAAATGAAGTGGAAAGGGAAGAATCTGGGGCAATTGTCACTCTTAACTTCTTGGACTTGAGGCACAATGTCGACGCCAGGCACCAGAGGCACAGTCCGGGCTAAAGGGGCCGAGTACTTTCCAAGGGAAAATTCAGAAAGTGCATTTCTCCAACTACGTATTGCAAGGATAGAATAAATCTGAGTTTGTTTGAGTTGTGAAAGTTAAGAAATTTAACGGAAACCCATTGAGTGGAAAAACTGAATGGAAAACCATGATGTAGAACTGGAGAGATCGTTTAAGAGAACAGAGTGCAGACCCCAGCACTCACATCAGGCAGCTCACAACTTCTGAGTCCAGTTCCAGGGGTCTGATGCCCTCTCCTGTCCGCAGCAGGCACCTTCATGCTCGTGGTGCGCAGACATGTGTAGTGAGGTTTCATTTGTATTGTAACAAATAAAGCTTGCCTGAAGATCACAGAGTAAAACAGCCACCCTCGTCAGTCTTACAGACCAGGCAGTGGTGGCACACACTTCTAATCCCAGTAGCCACACTAGTTGTCATAGAAACCAGGTGGTAGCAGTGCATGCCTTTAATCCCAGTCCTAGAGAGGATCACCATTTTTAAACTGAAGTAGAGGTAAGAACCAGTGACTGACTGTTTTGCTTTTCTGACCTTCATGAGCCCCAACACTTGTGTCTGGGTTTTTATTAATTGTTCTACAGACATACATGTAGGCACATACACATAAATAAGAACATAGTATTATTTTAAAGAAAGATACACATGTAGGTACGTACACACAAATAAAAATATAGTGTTATTTTAATTAAAAATCATCATTTCTCTATCATTCATGTTCACAGAAAAGATTGCTACTGGGTGCTCTGACATAACCACCTTGTGAGCTTTAAGATCATGAGGGGCACAGCCCTGGTGATTGCCAGGTCCTCCTCCATAGAAAGGTGCAAATATCCTTAGATCCACATGGGGGGGGGGAAGAGGCATCATAGTCCCTGAGATAACGACAACATACAGTGAGTAAAACATGTGTGTGCACGCACATAAGCATGTATGTACATGTGTGGGTGTGCATGGGTGCATGTGTTCTAATGCATGTGTGCATACACACCTGAAAGATCAAGCAAGGAGTTTCCAGAGTTGATGTGAATCTAGGATATTACATAGCTGTGAAACCTATAGAGTCGTAAGTGAGTACAGCAGCCAGGTGTCTCCTCGTTGGGAAACCCCTTTGTTCTCGGTCAGCAGTGGAGGGCACATTCATGGTCATAGCACACTGAGCATGGGTGTCTGGCTTAGACCCCTAGTTTCCTTCTCTAGATAAAGAAAGGGAAGCTTCGGAACAGAGTGGCCTCGCAGGTGAGAGGCCCATGTGGTTTTGCAGGGTGTGCACGCTGGAGGCTCCTGTGCTGTCAGGGCTGTGATACTTTCATCTCATTTCCCACTTAGCCTTCCATGGAGATAGCCTGTCCTGCGCCAAGGGCCGCAGACCTCATAGTGATCAAATAGGGGTCAGCTTGGGCAAAAGTTCTTCCTATAGGGGGCTGGAGAGATGGCTCAGTGGTTAAGAGTACTGGCTGCTCTTCCAGAGGTCCCGAGTTCAATTCCCAGCAACCACATGGTGGCTCACAACCATCTGTAAGGAGATCTGGCGCCCTCCTCTGTTGTGTGGGCATACATGGAGGCAGAATGTTGTATACATAATAAATAAATCTTAAAAAAAAAGTTCTTCCTATAGCTGATGAGGTATAGCAGCGCTACTCTCCGTGGGCTCTGAGCGGAAGTGTCTAACCGTATCTATGGAGACAGTGCTGTAGTGGATGAGGCTACGGTTCTTCTCTCTGTGAGTCTTAGGCACAACTGTCTAGACATGTCTAGTGAAGAGTGCCAATAGGCCTGTTTCATAGGAAAGATGTACGCCACGGACCTGACACAGTACAGGTAGGGTCACATGATCTAAGTGTGCAGTCAATACAATCCTGGTGGCTGCTCCTTCTGCCTGTTGAAATGTTGAGAATCAGCATCATCATCCCAGGCTGCCAAGCACCCTCACCAAAGCCCATACCCCAAACTTATGGGGCTGGATATAAAGAATGGCTAAATCCATCAAAATAAAGATTGAAGGTCCCTTCTCACTTTTTCAGTAAAATGAATTTGGCTGAACCCATCCTAAATAAGCAGAGACACACAGAGATACACATCATTAGCACATGACGTGTGCTGGGAACACAGACAGTGCTCCTCTGTTCAAAGCATATACTAGTGGTTACCAGCAAAGACACTGACACAGTTATGGGCTCACCTGGAGGTGGGGAGGGTGGGTGACGGGGGTGATGGACCCTTCAGAGTGCAGCTGATACAGAGCTATAGACACCCAGTGCTCTGCATGCAGTGCCTTTCCGAGGAAAGATTTTGTGCTCAATGGATTCATGAGCCATTATATCCTTAAATATCCCCACTGAGTGACGGGCTGACCCATTCCCCCAGCCTCAATTCCAAAGCGGTAAGATGTGGGAGAGAGACCTCCTGAAGGAGATCTTGGGTTCTATTTGTCATTGCAGGGCAAAAGAGTTACAGTTATTCTTTCATAAAAACCTTCATGGTTAAGGGGCGTGTCAGTAAAAATCAACACAACAATTAGATCCCTTGCAAACCGATGTGCGATGTGAGTAATTGGGAGCCTCGTTGTCTTTGAGGCCTTTAAAAATGTATTAGCCAACTTGAGTCATAATATTAAGCCATTTGCACACTGTGAATATGATTCTTCCCTGCCAGAGAATAGCACAACAGACAGTCCTACCCAATGGAAGCATTGCCTATAATGAGATTCCAGGAGGGTCATGAGTCCCCAGGGTGACAGGTGTTATTAAGATTTGAAAGGACGTTATTGTTACAGTTGGGCAGGGAGTTTGGCTATTGGCAGGGAAGACCATCAATGCCATCTGTCTTGCTTTATGCTCCCACTGATATCAAAGAGAACAGAAGCACACTGGGATGCATTTGAAGTAAGACAGAAGGTTAAAACCTTGACCTTTAAGCATGCATTCCTAAGCTGTACCCTTTCTCAGTTTCCAACCTGTTTCTTGTACATCCCTAAATCAATCCCTTGTCTCCTCACCATTTACCTCTTCCTGGTGTTTTTAGGGGGAGCTGCCCATCACGCACAGGAGTGGCAATCACATATGTGCTGAGTTTGTGTCATCTGCAGCCATTAAGTGAGTCACATGATCACATAATTGTATGCTCTTTGGAAATAGCTCTTGAAAAATGCAACTTTTCCTATTTCATCTAAAGTATGAAGGTAACTGTTTCTACACACTCCTGTCCGTTGAAACATCTGTTTCTTTTCCTCTGATACAAGTTTTCCTGGGTCTCCTCCAATCCTCCCACACTCTGATGTCAGTGAGGTGAACAGAATACCATGGTTTGGTTCTATCTGCTTGGCATTCCCCAGACCTCAGGGTGAAAGGATTCCTTGATTTGAGCTGAAGACACCCTGGGTGTTGCTGCTTTGTATAGCAAGAGGTATCTGCACTGGGCTCTAAATGGGTCTCTCCTAATGTGAATGCTTACAGCTTGCAAAGGGGTTCCTCTGCTGATTGACGGAGATCAGGACTGCTCATTTGTGGATCTATTAACTTGAATTATCCAGGCTAAACACTGCCTTATTATTTCCCAGGTGCATCCTTAACTTGTACTGTTCTGCTTCAAAATATTTGGTTCCCATTCTTTGGCCCTGCTTACAACACTTTCCAAATTGAGATCTGTTCAGAAACAACAAAAAGAATCGCTGTTCGTCCCCATTTTTCCAAACCTAAGACAAAGACGTGAAATGTGTTCAGCTTCACGTTCATCCTGTGGTCCTGAAAGCAAAGCCAGTCTCACTCAGAACACACAATCCCTCTGACTCGGCCAGGCTTCCCTCACTCTCTGTTCCGTACTAAGGGATTAGGCGCCAATTTCATTCCCCTGTGATTTTCTTATATAAAATGCCCCGCACACTGGTGAGATATTTTGGTAAAGAGAAATTAGTTTCTGCATTGAGTGAAAAAAGTCTGCCTCCTGTTTGCGTGAAATGATCAACGTGGGTGTTGAGAGTCTCCACACATTTTTTCCACCGATTAACAAAGTCCTTCTAAGGGGTGGGAGAATCTGGGCTCCCGAAACACTGGCTTAGTTGGTCTCTGTGCTCATTTTTCACGGTTTGCTGAGAAACCTGGTGCCATGATGGCATGAAACCAAGGAAACTTTCTAAGGAACCAATGGCAAAGAGCCCTGACGCAGTCCTTGCACAGAGGCTTTCTGAATTGGACCAGCCGTACTGAATGTGCAGCATGATATTTAAAAGGGCTGCCCATCTCAGAAGGACATTGAGAAGTAGGTTTGCTAGGAGTTAAGTTGGGAAATGACAACTGGAACATTACATGTGGAGTGGGTGACACAGGCTTTCAGGACTGAGCTCCTTATAGATTACTTCAGGGGCCACCCATGGAAGCCCTCAAGCTGGCAAAAGAACATAGGGTGACAAATTGTAATTACAGATAACCCAGTGGAGTGCACTTCTTAGTCGGGATATTTACTGAGTGCCCGAAATGAACAATTAGAAGCTATGTAGTTCACCAGACTCTTACACATTGAGTTCACAAGAGTTGCTGGTGTAGGAGGCCCTTCTGTATTTCTGTTGCTTTCATTGGTTAAATAAAGAGACTGCCTTGGCCTTTTGATAGGGCAGCCCTTAGGTGGGTGGAGTAGACAGAACGGAATGCTGGAGGAGAGAAGGCAGTGGGGCAGACGCCATGATTCTCCTGGCCAAGACGGACGCTGCTTAGACTCATGCCAATAAGCCACAGTCAAGTGGCGATACACATTAATGGAAACGGGTTAATCAAGATGTGAGAGTTAGCCAATAAGAGGCTAGAACTAATGGGCCAGGCGGTAATTAAATGAATACAGTTTCTGTGTAATTATTTCAGGCATAAGCTAACCGGGCACTGGGAAGCAGCCCTCTCTTCCCTACTACAGGTTGCAAATCCAGTTATCTCTTAGCTAAACAGTTCCTGTGTTTTATTTCTGATTTGAAGCTGGGAAAATTGCAAAAAAAACCAGAATCCATCCACATGGATACACTGATGGGAAACAATAAGGGTGGGGGGGTCTGCTCCTTGGCAATAGAACCAAGATGCAGCTCCAAAGGCTTGGGTGGCACCGCCCAGGCATGTGTCCCTCTATTCAGAATCTTCCTTGGGAACAAGACAGAGGAGGGATCTGAGTCCAGTGCTTAATGCACATGCTGGAGGACCTCTGGGCCAGGACTCACGATGTTCCTGCAAATTGTAAGTCTCGGGCTGCATGCAATGTCTAGCATCAGAAGCGACAAGACTCTAAAGCAAAGTGGGACGTGGTAGTTTAAATGAGACTGGCCTCCACAGGTACATGTGTTTTAATGCTTGGTTTCCCGTTGGTGGAACCATTTGGGAAGGATCAGGAGGTGGGGCCTTGTTGCAGGAGGTGTGTCCCTGGGCCTAGATGTTGAGGTTTCATTCCTGCCAGCTCTCTCTGCCTTTTGCATGTGGATCCGACGGAAGCTCACAACTGCTGCTCTAACGCCATCCTGTCTTCCTGCTGACATGTTCCCTGCCATGACAGCCCTGGACTCTAACCTTCTGGAACAAGGAGCCCTAGTCGAAAGCTTTCTTTTATATATTGCCTTGGTCATGGTGTTTTGCCATGGCAATAGGAAGGTAACTCAAACAAAGGGGGAGTGATTCTTGATTGTATGAACTATTTTTCCTTCCTTAATTGTTCCTGATTTTCAGTAAAACAGGGCAGAATGATGGCTCCTAAAAATAGTGGACACCACGCTTGTGGCATCCTTTGAACAACGTATGGGCCAGTACCTGTTCATAATCTCTGTCTCTCATAAATGAAGGGATCCCTATAATTAATTATCCATCCATCTGGTGTGGGTCTGTAGCCCAACTTGAAATGAAGAGACAATGAGTATCAGGTGTGTCTTTCATCCCAGTGTGGCTAGGTCCAAACTCCAGCCTTTCTCCTCCAGCTTACGGGGTGCTATTAGCTGTCTCAACATCCACAAGTTTCTGCTTCGATGGGCGAGCACATATGCTTTGCCCTTAGGAAAAGCATTGTTTTATTTGGAAGAAGGGAACTTCCAGGGGGGAAAAAGGAAGAAATTCAGATTGAAGAAGGGATTCAAAGTCTTGGTGGTAAATGTCAGTTTCAGAGCAAACCTGAGCCCAGTTTGTTGACCCCACTTAAGTGGACTCCTAGCCACAAAGACAGAGCGATGGTGCGCAGTTTGGTGAAGATAGTGTGTTCACATCCCTTCCACGGGCATAAACCACAGAGGACACTAGGGCTTCCACTCATTCATAACTATTCCAGAACTAGATGATGAAAAGGACAAGGTTATCTAAAGACAAATTCAACGTGAGCTTAATCTCATTCCATTTTAATAGAAAGTTCCAGACCTAATCTTCAATGAAAGGAATCTCTTCCTAAGGCTGTGGCTTCTCCTGCCATCTACGATCCAAGTATCCCAAGACATGAATTAATAGTTACACCTACAATCAGATAGTTATGTTTAGAAAATGAGGCGAAGCTGCTGAAGCAGCCTGGCGTGCGCACAGACTGGCAATATTTCCACACAGTGGAAAAACAATATGATATCTTTCGAAGCGAAATGGAGTACGTGGCTCTGAGGCCGACAAGCAGTGCCCTCCACCAAAGCCCCCCGAAAGAAGGTCAGAAATGAACCCATCCACACCCAGCTCACGCAGTAGACGTTTAGGCCTGTGCCGCTGAGGGAACTCTATTTCAGACTTTCCCAGGCTTCTCTCCCAGCCCACAAGTTCACGTCGCCAACCACAATAGAGCCTTGTTGGAGTAAATTACCATTATTGCTGGTTCAAGATGCCTCCATTCCCAGCTTTTCTAAATTCTACCCACACTGTCATTTGCCAGCTCCCTTGTTATTATATTGTTGTTGTTAAGCATCTAGCCCTCCACTTACAGCAGGACAGAGCTGTGTATACCTCACCGTGTGAAACGCGGACATCGCTTTGTCTCCAGAAGCTGCACAACACAGCGGCTGGGGGTGCTGAGCCCGGTAAGACGGGAGGTGTGGCCCAGGAGCAGATGATCTCTTTCCCAGGGGCACACCTGAGAGAGGCCAGGAGACACAGACATGCAGTATTTCAATCTCATTTTCTCTGCTGTATGTTTTGTAAGAAAACATGATTCTCTCTTTCAACCTAATCAAGCTTTTAATTTGTGCAATGGCAATATTATAAACATGATTCAGTATAATACATTTAATCATGCAATACAAGAAGTCTCTAAATAAAAGTCCAGATTTATTGTATTTATAAGGAATATTAAAACAAAGGTATATTTGATTTTTTTCATGCATACTTTTTAGCATTTTTATTTTACTATTGTATAATTTTATAAAATTATTATGGAATTTTGAAAACTCTATAACAATTTACAAAACAGGCTTTTAGCTTCTAGCCTAGAAACCAACCAACTTGCTCAGTGACACACAGAATCACGTGGGCTATCCCTCTGGGTCCTGCAGTACTGCTGAGGTCTGGGGCATTATACTTGGTGCCAAGAGTCAAGTCTCTCAGAGTTCTGGTTCACACCCTACCATGGGTGTCCCATCACGTCACCACCAAGACACCTCATGGATTCCCAGGGTTCCACAGAAAGATGGACACAGCACCACGTCAGGTTGCATTTTCAAAGCTGATGTGTGTCCTATCCCTTCAGGGTCCCTTGGATTTCCTGAGAGAAAGTCCTCGTGCAAGCTCAGGCTTTCTGTGGTTTCTCTCTTGGCTTCTGTGACCCATCTGTCCTCTGGTGTCAGTAGGCCACCTTGGGTGGTGGTGCACTTTGCTTCTGTCTCTGTAGTCAGTGTAGACACAGGGGTATCTAGAATGTGCCTCAGTGTTTCAAACTTCAGAACTGCACATTTAATCTCCAAAAATGAATATTTTCTACTTGTCTTGCTAACAAAATTACTATCACTAAAGTGTTTCGGGGCATGAGACAGATGAACAGAAAGTCAACTACTAGCATTGACCTCAGAAGCATATAGTTTTTAAAGAAAGGGATGATGCTATATTATACATAAATAAAACACAAAAAATCAAATTAATCTTGACTGAAATAGTGCCCAAGTTCAGTATTTCAGGTTGTGAGTTCAGAATTTATATGTGTATATGTCTGTGTGGTGTAAGAGATACAGAGAGGGAAATGTCATATTATAAATGAGTGTTTTTGTGTTTATTTAAGAGACAGAGAAAAAATGTATATATATATATATATACATATTGTGTGTGTGTAAGAGAGAAAGAGAGAGAAATGTTATATTATAAATATGAGTGTGTTGTGTGTGTGTATGTGTGTGTGTAAGAAACAGAAAGAGAGTTTATATTGTGTGTGTAAGAGAGACAGAGGGAAATGTTATATTATAAATAAGAGTGTGTTGTGTGTGTTTGTGTGTGTGTAAGAAACAGAAAGAGTTTATATTGTGTGTGTAAGAGAGACAGAGGGAAATGTTATATTATAAATAGGAGTGTGTTGTGTGTGTTTGTGTGTGTGTAAGAAACAGAAAGAGAGTTTATAGTGTGTGTGTGTGTGTGTGTGTGTGTGTGTGTGTGGTGTGTTTCATACAGAAGAGACCTGACAACCAAGTACCGTGCTTGCTTCTGATCCTCTGACCCAGGAGGCATCATTGGCTGGCCTCGTGAAGTCTGGGTGAGGTCTCAGGATGTAGAACGTGGCACATCAACGCTAATACAAATGGGGATCTTTAAAATCATTACTCATTATGTCAACAACTTTGACTCCAAGGATTGAGCCTAAGCAAAGTAATTTTTGTATGAATGCCCACGAAATAACTACATATTATGCTGACGAGACCACTAACCACCAATCGTGAGCTAGCAGATAATCAGGATACCATGCAGTCTGCCACAAAGTACATGGAAATGTGCACTGATGGAGACAGAATGTTGCATCATCCGCCTGGCAGAGCGCAGTGAGGGCTCCAAAGCGCTGACCTGCAGAACATGACAGAGACCTGAGGTGCACTCTCTCAGCCAGGGTGCAGTGTCATGGAAGACTTTATAACTACTGGCGCCGCAATTGACTTTTCCAGAATGTAGTTTGCACTGTGCATCAATCCAAGAGAACGTGCAATAGTTAAGACAAGAGTGTGACTTGTTTCAGGGAGTTCCAGGATGTCCACGGGGCGCCTATAGGAACATGCCTCAGAGAGGATACATAAGGCAGAGTTGACTGACATGACTTCTTAGGAGCTTAGACACCATATTGATATGATCAAAAGAATTTGCAAGACATTATTTGCTAAAGCAATGGTCTATCTGTGGTACTCGGGACAACACATGCCAGCTTTTCCCTTGGACGTTAGAACGTTGATGGGATTGGCATCTCATGACTTTTTTCCCAGCATGCTCCTCTCTCCTTCAGTTGTTTTAACCAGGCCAGGAAGTCTACAATAGAGAATTTGGGCGAGAAACCATTTTCAAAGTTCACAAAGTTCACCGTCTGTTGCCTGTGGATTCCTGCCTTCCAGGATGAACCCCAGGTGGGAACAAGTAAAGCAATAGGTCAGTTTTTAATCTCTGAGCTTGGGATAGGGATGCTTGGTCCAGCTTTGTTCTTACGCAAACTCCTGCTGCAAGTGTACTGCCCTGAGCAAGACAGAGAAATGGGGGCGAATGCCTTCAAAATGAAGGCTCGGTTCAGAGAAATCCCTGGACATGTCAGAAGGTGAAGTGTTGGCATTTGTCCAGTAGCTGGAAGGAACACAGGCTTCACTTCCTTTATGCTCTCATCCATGAGAGGCCATCTGGGAAATTCCTGATTGTTAGCTGAGTTAAGACGACATTTAACCAGGCTAGACATACACACATGGGTGAATCTAGAAGAAACAACACACACACACACACACACACACACACACACACACACACACACACACACCTCTGCACACATATTTTCCACTGGCCTCTATTTGCTCTGTTTTACTTCCCTTCCCTTCCTTTGAAAAGTCAAGGTTTTTTATTCATTTCACTCACTGTGCAAGTACAAATGCTGTGCCCGTCATCAGAGGCCACAGCTGGCTCACAGCTCACCGTAACCTGTGCCGGCTCACAGCTCACCGTAACCTGTGCCGGGGCAGCTACCAGCTCCTTTCCTGCTCCTGCACATGGGTTGTGCTGGTAGAACCCTCAAAATGAACTCAACTCCATTCCTGCTCCTGCACATGGGTTGCGCTGGTAGAACCCTCAAAATGAACTCAACTCCATTCCTGCTCCTGCACATGGGTTGCGCTGGTAGAACCCTCAAAATGAACTCAACTCCATTCCTGCTCCTGCACATGGGTTGCGCTGGTAGAACCCTCAAAATGAACTCAACTCCATTCAGAAGGATTTTCACGCTTGCTTTTCAGACCCTGGTGGGGGACCCATGCTTTCTTCCTCCTGACTTTTATTTTGGCTTGATTTGGAAGTTGCTTTCACTTCTTATTTAATTAAAGATGACTATGTATGTCAAGAAAATTAAAAATGTTGCAAAACACTAACTCATTAGTTCAATCACAGTGTTCTACCAACCAGCTAAAGTTCTCAACTTAAATTTTGTTTAATGCTCAACGTAACTTATTCTTTGCAGAATCTTGCCTGTATGCACGCCACAGAAGAACATGCATGCCTGGTGCATCATCCCTGGCTTAGAACCCATGATTGCAATCTCACAGGCCTTGGGGGTTAACTTCCTGCTATTATTTCACTAGGTGGATGGAGTATTAAGCTGCATTCATACCTCTATACCCACAGATCACTGCAGCTCTCAGACGGCACAGAGGTTTCCTCATGCAGGGGATGACCGCTAACTCAAAAACCTGATTGTTAAAATACAAGCTGTTTTCTTCTGAGAAGACCAAAACTGACCAGATTTGCAAATACTGATTTTAGAAGCTTTTGCGAGTAATTAAGAAACAGGTTTCAGAGGGGCAAACCATTAATGTCATTTGTAAAACAATTGAAGACTCATAACAAATTAAAATTTTTCCAGATATTTTAATAAAATTTAAGTCCTAAGTCAAGTGGTTGAAAATTTAAGACCTTTAAGATATAATCTGATACACTGAGAAGGAAATTAACTTGAGTGACAAATAGTGATTTAAAGCATATAATGACTTTCAAAATCTCTTCTATATGATCCTACACAAATTCACACATGTGTATCACACATGCAAGCACAAATTAATAGTTATTGGCAAGTGTGATCTGCAAAATGTAATATTTCAAAAAATTTTCCAAATCCATGTATATTTGCAAATGGTTACTTAAAACAGAAGAGTAACTAGGAAGGTCCAGAGCATTAAAAATGCATAGGAAGAGCAGTAGACAGTGAAGCACACATGAGATTTCTAGAGTTAATACTCAATAAAACACTGGAAACTGAATCTAAGAACACATAAGAACCATAATCCACCATGATCAAGTCAGCTTCAACCCAGAGATGCAGGGATGGTTCAACATACAAAAGTCTGTCAACCTAATCCACCATATAAGCGAACTGAAAAATAAAACCTACATGATCATCTCAATAGATGCAGAAAAAGCATTTGACAAAATACAGCATCCCTTCATTATAAAGGTCTTGGAGAGAGCAGGTATAAAAGGAACATACCTAAACATAATAAAGACAGTATACAGCAAGCCAACAGCCAGCATCAAGCTAAATAGAGAGAAACTCCCAGCAATTCCACTGAAATCAGGAACAAGACAAGGTTGTCCACTCTCTCCATATCTACTCAATATAGTTCTTGAGGTCCTAGCTAGAGCAATAAGACAACAAAAGGAGATCAAGGGGATACAAATCAGAAAAGAAGAAATCAAACTCTCACTATTCGCTGATGATATGATAGTTTACATAAGTTACCCCAAATATTCTACTAAGGAACTTCTACAACTCATAAACACCTTCAGTAATATAGTAGGATACAAGATTAACTTAAAAAAAAAACCATGGGGCTTGACTCTAGAGGGGGTCCCAGATGTCCACAGGGATGTCCCCAGCTAGGACCCTGGGCAGTAGAGGAGAGGTGCCTGAACTGGCCTTGTCCCGTGGTCAGACTGATGACTATCTTGAATACCACCATAGAACCTTCATCCGGCAACAGATGGAGATAGAGACAGAGTCCCACATGGGAGTACTGGACTGAGCTCCCAAGGTCCAGTTGAAGAGCAGAGGAGGGAGAATATGACCAAGGAAGTCAGGACCACGAGGGGATGATCCACCCACTGAGACAGTGTGCCTGAACTAATGGGAGCTCACCGAAGCCAGCTGGAATGGGACTGAATGAGCATGGGATTGAACTGAACCCTCTGAATGTGGCTGACAATTGGGGAAGACTGAGAAAACAATGATAATGGCACTGGGACTTGTTTATACTGCATGTATTGGCTTTTTGGGATCCTAGTCTATTTGGATGCACACCTTCCTAGGCTTGGATGGAGGGGGGAGGGCCTTGGACTTCCCAAGGGGCAGGGTACCCTGCCCTCTCTTAGGACTGGAGGGGGAGGGGAAGAGGGTGAATGGGGGAGCGGGAGGGAAGCGGGTGGAGGGGAGGAAGTGGATATTTTGATCCCTAGTATTAATAAAGTAAGAACAAAAAGAAAAGCAATGTGGAAGTACAAGCCTAAAAAACCCTTCCCCCCAGAAAAAAACCAGTAGCCCCCCCCCCTTACAAAGATGATAGATGGGCTGAGGAAGAAATCAGAGAAACATCACCCTGCACAATAGCTGCAAATAGCATAAAATATCTCTGAGTAACTCTAACCAAACAAGTGGAAGACCTGTATGACAAGAAGTTTAAATCTTTGAAGAAAGAAATTGAAGAAGACTCCAGAAAGTGGAAAGATCTCCCATGCTCTTGGGTAGGTAGAATTAACATAGTAAAAATGGCGATCTTACAAAAAGCAATCTACAGAGTCAACGCAATGCCCATCAAAATCCCAGCAAAATTCTTCACAGACTTTGAAAGAACAATACTCAATTTCATATGGAAAAGCAAAAAACCCAGGATAGCCTAAACAATCCTGTACAATAAAGGAACTTCTGAAGGCTTCATAATCCCTGACTTCAAACTCTACTACAGAGCTACAGTACTGAAAACAGCCAGGCATTGGCATAAAAACAGACAGGAGGACAAATGGAATCAATTCATACGCCTATGAATTCCTGATTTTTGACAAAGAAGCAAAAATATAAAGTGGAAAAAAGAAAACATATTCAGTAAATGGTGCTGGTATAACTGGATACCAACATGTAGAAGAATGAAATAGATCCATATCTATTACCATGCACAAAACTCAAGTCCAAATGGATCAAAGACCTCAACATAAAGCCAGCCACACTGAACCTCATAGAAGAGAAAGTAGGAAGTACATTTGAATGTTTTGGCACAGGAGATCACATCCTAAATATAACCCCAATAGCACATGCACTGAGAGAAACAATTAATAAATTGGACCTCCTGAAACTAAAAGGCTTCTATAAAGCAAAGGATATGGTCAACAAGACAAAATGACAGCCTACGGAATGGGAAAAGATCTTCACTAACCCCACATTGGACAGAGGGCTGATCTCCAAAATATACAAAAAAAAACCTCAAGAAATTGGTCATCAAAAGAACAAACAATCCAAAAATAATGGGGAAAGCTAGGCTGTATGCTGGGAGAAAGAAGGGCAGAGTTAGGGAGACATCATGGAGCCACCTCCAGAGTCAGATACGCCGAAACTTTGCTGGTAAGCCACTGCCACGTGGCGTGGCGATACACAGATTAATGGAAATGGGTTAAATTAATATTTAAGAGTTAGCCAATAAAAAAGCTAGAGCTAATGGGCCAAGAAGTGATTTAAATAATATGGGTTCTGTGTGATTATTTTGTGTCTAAGCTAGCTGGGCAGCTGGGAACCAACAAGCAACCTCCCTCTAACACTTAGCCATCAGAGAAATGCAAATTAAAACAACTCTGAAATTCCATCTTACACCTGTAAGAATGACCAAGATCAAAAACACTGATGACAACTTATGCTGGAGAGGTTGTGGGGTAAAGGGAACATTCCTGCATTGCTGGTGGGAGTGAAAGCTGGTACAGCCCCTTTGGATATCAGTGTGGCGATTTCTCAGAAAATTAGGAAACAACCTTCCTCAATATCCAGCAATACCACTTTTGGGTATATACCCAAAGGATGCTCAATCATACCACAAGAACATATGCTCAACTATGTTCATAGCAGCATTGTTTATCATAGCCAGAACCTGGAAACAACCTAAAAGCCTCTTGACCGAAGAATAGATAAGGAAAATGTGGTACATTTACACAATGGAGTACTACACAGCAGAAAAAAAATGACATCTTGAAATTTGGGTGGGTGGGGGAAAGTGAATGGAACTAGAAAACATCACATTGAGTGAGGTAACCAGACCCAGAAAGATAATTATCGTATGTTCTCACTCATAAGTGACTTTTAGACATAAAGCAAAGGAAAACCAGCCTACAAATCACAATCCCAGAGAACCTAGACAACAATGAGGACTCAAAGAGAGACATACATGGATCTAAACTACATGGGAAGCAGAAAAATACAAGATCTCCTGAGTAAACTGGGAGCAAGGGGACCATGGGAGCAGGTAGAAGGAAAGGGGTGAGGTAGGAAAGGAAGCACAAAAAAATGTGTAGCTCAATAAAAACAATAAAAAAGAAAGATTTCTGGAGTTATTAGTACTAATAAATCTGTTGTATTTGAGACATTAACTACCAAAATCTATTCACTACTCGAGCGGCAGTGCTGTCTAAAGAATGCCCTGGAACCAGTCTGTTCTGGAGTGCTCGGATGGCTTCCTGCTGTGACTCTGAATGCCAGAGGTGTCTCAGAGCAGAGACTAACAGTCATCTCAATGCAAACGTGCACATCAGAGTCGAGAGAGCTATGCTAACCCCCAAAAGATACTTAAAACACGTCCACAAATGATTGACTATTTCCTTGCCATCTGTCTTTCATGAACCAGTAGGAAAGCAGCCAATCCACACTCAGTGTCTCTGCACTGGTCTGTGCAGAAGTCTGTGGTAGGGCAAAGGTGGCCACTAACACCGAGACTTAAATGTGTGGCTATTCTCAGCCACCACTATAATTAATGGAGTGGAAATTAGATCTAGAGTGTTATAACACTTCCCACCTATGAAATAAAGTTTGATGATTCATTTCATAGCGAGAGCAAATTAGGGTGAAACAGACTCTTTGATGCCAGAGGTGGGAGCGTAAGCTTTCACAAGATGTCTCGAGGGAACAGGGTAATAGTTACCAAAATTTAAATGCATACCTTCCGCCATTTCCTGTGTGGAAATTAGTGCCCTAATGTCACCACTAATCTAATCACAGATCTGTCGGGGTGTGTGTGCAAGCATGCCCTCTTCAGCGTTGATTCTGGCTGACATCGCCGTGATTAGCTGCCTACTAGAGGTTTTTTTTTTTTTTAAAAACAAAAAAAACAAAACACAGCAGTCACTTTATTCTTCAGTCTGTACTTTACAAACCCACAAGGAAGAAGTCCTCGAGGGGAAGGTGTTGAGAGATTGAAGAAGGAAAGGGGACAGCCAGGAACAAGCCCACTCATCTGGGGCCCCAGGCAGATGCTAGGTCCAGGCCTGCACAGTAAGGCCTTGCATGCCAGCTGCACAAAAGCTCCGAGAGTGGCCTGAGAGTATTTTGGCCCTGAGACTGTTGTCATTTGATGGGCAGCCCCCAGCATCGGCTTCAAAGGAAGTGGGCTTTTGCCAGGCCAGGGAAGTGGCCAACAGCAGGTTTTAAACTGCTGCTGAGTCAAAGGAGGATGAATGTCAAGCCCCATGTTGAAGAAGAGTGAAAAACGATCCTAGGAAGACTTGGAAAATGAGGCACGGAACGCAGTGCGTGTTCCACGTGTAGTATCGTAGACACGGTACCGCTTGTGAAAATAGAGAATGTTCCACATGCAGTGCCGTAGACACAGTAGCACGTGTGACAATAAGGATTGTTCCATAGTCAAACAGATATCTGCATTCGAGAGGAAGCGTTTGCCGGAAGGATGAGCGGGGAGTTGGAACTGTGAGTGGCACGGACATGACCGTGTGAATGTCCAGTCTTCCCCGTATCTGGGCCGTCCCTCTGTCACACTGCCTCTGGATGTATCCGTGCAGGCAGACCTTCTGTTGCCCCTGTTATCGCCTCTTCCAACCCTTCTCTTGCTACCGTCTGGCAAACAAAGGCATAACCCGTTCCTAGAATAAGAATCCAACAAGCAGAAAGAGGACTCTCTACCTGTCACTCTTTTCTCCATTCCCATCTCCTTTTCCTTCCTTCCCTGCATGCAAACAGACTCGTGTAAGGACCAACCAGATTAAGATTCAGGTCATTTGCAGCCCCCAAGACTATACTCAGTCCCTTGCTGCTTAACATGTGAGCCCCGGCAGTCACCGTTGGCACTTCTTCCCTATGTCCCGATTCTGATGCATATTATAAAACGGAGATGTCTAGAATGTTATCATCCATATCTAGACTTTATTTTCTCATCTCCCTTTCTGTGAGATTTGGTCATGGGTGGCAGCCCCTTTCATCTTCCTCCTTCTGCTGTGGAGTATGTGTGCCCTGTTGTTTATATACCCCTTGAGTCCTACACATTCTCACATACACGCTTGCGGTATCTCCAGGTGGGAGCTATCTTAGGAGAGATGTGAGCAGAGTGTGTGTGCAGTCTCTAGAGAGGCAGACAGACTCACTTTTTCTACTTGGCCATATTCACAGGCCCGCTGCATCTGTGCTTGGTGTAAGCAGAGAGCTGGCTGAGCAAAAGGCTGAAGTCCAGATCAATAGAGAAAGGAGAACTGTTCATCACCTCTAGGTCAGACCTGGAGGTTGGTAGGCAGAGCCAGGCAGGGAGAAAGGACTTTTTGCAGGCTCCTTTGTCTTTAATGTGGTTTTTGTAAAGTTGTGGGAGGGGAGAGAGAATCTCAGCTGAGGCCCCTAAGTGCTGCCCACCTGGGTTTTGGAGACAAGGGGTCTTGTAGCTCACCAGGTATGTTAGGCTGGCTGGACAGCTATCCCCAAGATCTGTCTGTCTCGGTATCCGCCACCCCCCCCTACACACATAGAGTGAGGTTCCAAGCACCCAAGCATATGTCACCACACCCGGCTTTTCAGAGGGTTCTGCAGCTTACAGATGGGTCTGCATCCTTGCATATGGCAAACCACTTACTGACTGAACTATAACCTGGCTCCTTCTTTTTGTTCTTAAATAGATGTTGTAATGATTTCTACCCCAAGTCAAGATGTTCCATCTTGTCTTTGGATTCATTAATATTTTATGACCTATTAATTCACTACTAAGTGGAATCAATTTATTTTTTAAAAAAATATTTTCTAGTTTGTATTTAAGCACCTCCTTGGGTCAGTCTTACATGTTATACATTTCCCTGGAGAATTATTATCTCACCCAGTTTTCATATTTCTTGGCAGTATAATCACCTTAACTGTTTTCATGTCTTTTGTGTTTTTTCACTGCTTTTTTTGTTTGTTTTATTTGTTTATTGTTCTCTTGTATCTTCATTAAATTCCTTTATTGTTACTGAGTAAATGACCAGTTCATGGGTGTTTAGTTACTGTTTCTGTTTCTGCACAGTTAAATAACTGAAGAGTTTGTGTTCATTACCCCAATTTGATGGAGTTATTTGAGTGACTTGAACAAGGACTGCATTCTACTGCATTTTCCTGCTGTGTTTTCATTAAAAATGAGTTTAATTTCACTGACTTTCTATAGCTCAATTCAATTTTTCTAGAAAAATTCTTCTTATTCAATTATTAATGGAGAGTCTCCTTGCATAGTTCAGCCTTCCCAGTAACTATGCTTTCAGGTGCACATTACCAACATAAACCTTAGGGCTGGTTTTGAATTATATTCTTTCCAAATAAGTGCTGGTTTACTTTTCCAGGTTTGAAGACCAGTTTGAGAGGAAGACATCAGGTCAGGCTGAGGGCCAGGTTGAGAGTTAGGTTGCAAGGGGGTGGGGATTGAGGGCCAGGGTTAGGGGCCCAGGTTTGGGGGGCACCTCTTCTCTGACAATGAATTATTTGTATAAATATTTTTAAAAACATGTAGGTTGTGGAAATTCCTGACAAAAACTGTCTTAAAAGCCATATTCTAATTACAAACTGCCAGGTTTCATCCCTCTACAGCAATGATGTTTCCTAGCCCTTGTTACAGTAAAATTATAGCTATAATTCCATAGGAAGCTGTCCAGTTTGAGAAGACAGGTTCTGTGGTTAACGCTGAAGCCATGACAGGCAAGTGTCCTGCTTGCCTTGTGGAACAGCCAGTGTTTCCCGTTGTCCTTTACACAATGAGCTAACCTCCTTGCCGGCATGGTTAGGGAGATCCTAGCTAGATCTTCAGGGAGGGGGAAATACGGCTACATCTTTTGTTCTGTCCCTTTCAATATACAGTCACCAGAATAAAACACCAGGTATTTCAGAGCTGTGGTGGGATCTGTGAGAGCTATGAGAAGAGGAACATGGTTGGGGAGGGGGCAGGAGGATGGGCCTGGGAGAAGTGGCAGAAGCGAAGTGATGAAATGCGATCAAAACACATCGTGTGAAATTCTCTAAGAACTAATAAAAGTGAGAAAAAATTAAACACTTTAGTTTGAAATCATCTAAGAAAGACAGTTTTCATTAATATTGGCCTCTCACTGGAGAAAACGTGCATAGATGCGGGCTGATTTTGCCCGTTGTTCTCAGTAATCTTAGCAATACTCAAAGAAACAACACAGATAGAAGGCAGATCACAGGTGAAAGTAGAGTCTGGGCAATCGTTCTTGCATTCTCTAGCGATGATTATATAATATGCATAAGTAATAGAATGCCAAAAGTGTTTTAAATCTTCTTCTAGTTAATCTTGCTCAACATAGCCAATATTAATTCCACAGAAGCTTCTACTATGTCCTAAACCCTTTTGGAGGCACCGAGGATGCTATGGTGGATGAAGTAGACATAGCCTACCTTCAACCATTATATTATTTTGGAGGGGGGTCAGCATCTGCTATCTATCTGGTGCCCATGTATCTATTTAAAGTGGTGTGAGCATCTAATGTTTCACTTATTATAGTCTACATAGAAAGCTCATTGGTCAACCTCCAACTTACTTTTTCCATGTTTTCCTCAGTCTTGACAGTGAATTGCATACTTCCCAAACAAATGGACAAAGCGACAAGCATATGTGTTTTATCATGGATAATGGGAGAATATAATCACAATGCCAATGAAATATATATGTGTATATATATATATATATATATATGCAACTGTGATTATTTCAGTACCACAAGAAGACTTTAATTGAAATATAGAGATTCAATGAAACAAAGAGTCAGTTTTTCAATACCCAAGATTGGCAAATACCAGAAAAACTAGCCAAAAAATAAGGGAAGATCTAAATATGAAAAATAGGTATAAAAAGGGTAAGCCATAACTGATACTATTGAAGCTAACAGAATTATTGGTAAATACTAAAAAGATCTATACAGCAATAACTTGGAAAAATCTATAAGTAGATAAGTATTTAGACACATGTGACTAACTAAAATTTAAACAAGATATAAAAACTTAAATATGCCTATGATAATCATATTTGTTGAACAGATAGAAATCCTGTTAACAAAGGAATTAACAAAGAAATAATATCCATTACTCTCAAATTACTCCTTAAAATATAAAAAGAGCTTCTTCTAACTCATTTTGTGAAGCTAGTCATCATCCTGATATTAAAGGTAGAAAAGGATACGGACATTACAAGTCACCAATGACTATCGCCCCAATGATCATGGATGCAAGGAAACTCTCAACAGAATTTTTGAAAAAAAAATTCAACAAGATTTTTTTAAAAATAAGAAAAAATGGCCTAATTTCAGGGATGCAATAATGGTTCAAAACAAGCCAATCAATCAAGCTAATAATAAGCATGCAATACTAAGTACATAAGCCATAGGATATAAATGGCACAGTTATCACAATAGGCTCAGGAAGGTCCTTTAGTAAATTTCAAAATTCCCTTGTGATAAAATCTCTGAAGGAAGTAAATAGAAGGAGCATATGTTAATCCAGTTAAGGTTATCTGTAAGAAACGAAGAACCAACATTATACTGAGTGAGGAAAACTAAAAGAATTTCCTCTAAAACCAAGAATAAAGTGAGGACACTCATTTACATCATTCCTTAGCTTTGAAGGCTGAGCCAAGGCAATACAAAAAAAGATAGAAACCAAAGGCCTACAGATAGTAAGGGAAGACATCAAATTGTCCCCAGTTAGAAAAAGCACAATGTTATTCCTAAAAAATACCCTCAAGTCCCACCAGAACACTCTCAACTCCAATAAACACCTCCAGTAAGAGAAAGACAGAAAGTAAAATATGGAACCTCAGGAGCTTGGGCTGAAAGGATGGCTCGGTGGCGAAGAGCACCGGCTGCTCCTGCAGAGTCCAGGTTCAGCTCCCCGCACCCACAGCCAGCAGCAGCTCCAGTCTGAGCAGGACACAGTGCCTTCTTCAGAGCTCCATGGGCACCAAGCAAGCATGTGGTGCACATACATACATATATGCAGGTAAAACAGTCATGAACATAAAATGAAATAGACAAATCTTTAAACATGGTGTTAAGACTTTGGTAGCATATATATATATATATGTCAGTAATAAACATACAAAGAAAGAAATAAGGGACAAGAATGAGTCACACAGCCCCAAATAAAAAATACGTAGAAATAAAGCTATCCAAGGTGATAAAAGAAATTCACAATGAAAATTTTAAAAAGTGGAGAAAAACATTGAAGAAGAGAGTAGGTGGTGGGAAGACATCCTGTGTCTGTGAAACACAGTGAATAATCTGAAGAACTGAGTACTGGAATATCATGTGAAACTCAAAATCTTCTACACAGCCAAAGAAAACATTAATAGAATAAACAGCTATAGCATGGGGGAAAAATCTTCACCATTTACACATCTGAGCTAGATTAATATCTAGAAGATATAGAGTACTCAAAAGTTGACTCACTGGCCCCCTAAAAATCATTTATTTTATAAATGTGCAACTTCAATGAGCAAACCTTTCCCCATGAAGAATAGATAGCTAATAGATATATACGAATATATTTCATATCCTTAGCCACCAGAGAAATGAAAAATGTACTATACTGAGATTCTATCTCAGGCCTGTGGGGTTGGCTATCATTAAATCAACAAGTAGTGGCAGGGATGGAAGTTGCCTACAAGCAGAAGGGCCAGCAGTGCACACTGCTGGTGGGAGTGTAAACTGGTACAGCCAATATGGGAATCATTGCAGAGGTTTCTTCAAAACCTAAATGTAGATCTTTCCTAGGACCCAGCTATAAAATGCTAGGAATGTGCCCAAAGGAGTCAGAGTTGGCCACCTGCCGAGGCAGCTAGACATTTGTCTTTATTACAGAACTGTTCACTACAAGAAAATCATGGAATCAGCTGACAGATGGTGGATAAGGATGAAATGGTATATACAATAGCACTTTACCCAGCACAAATAACAAAGAAATTATGCCATTTACAGGAAAATAAATGGAATTGCAAATCATCAAGTTAAGTGAAATAAACCAGACCCAAGAACACAAACAAATCATTCTGATTGCCCTATGTGGAATGTATAATATTATAATATAATATACAATGTAAAACAGAAAAAGGATTGTTTGGGAAGAGGAAGGAGCAGATGGGAGGGGTCTGGATAGGGGAGGTCAAGGAGGCATGAACACAGTCAAACTATAAGATATACTTAATGTCATGAGACCTACCAAAATCATTAAACTTTTACTAAATTATCATTTAGTGCTGAGAACCATTATCATTTATTACATCAGACTGCAATTAATGCTCAAGGTGTCAACCCACCAGAAATAACTTTTAACGGAGGAAACTCATGTTTGCAAAGCTTGTGAGAAATATAGACTCCAGAATAGCTTCTGCTTCTGTCTGTCATTTCACATGTGCTAAATTGCACTCTTTGCCTGGTGGCTATGGGTAATTCCCCACAGCCTGCGTCCAATGTGTGTGTCTCATATATACTATCCCCATCTACTGGGCACCTTAATCTGTGGAGTGTCAAGAAGGTGGCTCCTCCTTGGCTGTACTGTCTAATTGATATCAATAATGTTAGCCTATACAGAGCTTTGATGAATAAAAATCAATACAAAAAGATGCTAAACAAGTCAGGGGTTGTAAGCTTCCATTAAGAACTATCTTGGAACAAAGCTTAGGAAAACAGCTGCATTTTCCCCAGCTGCCAAGATAGCCATATACAATCAACTGATACAGAACTTCAAGATAGCTTTAGATCAGACCAGGTGCCTTGCTAATGGTTTCACAGAAAAATGCAATCTTATTGACAAGGACAGGTAGCCAGCTCTCTGATTTGTTGAGCCAGGGTAAATAGTGTGAAACAACTTAATTGTAATGCCAGAGAACAGCGATTAACTCTCTCTAGAAATTCTTGCCTCAGTTTTATTGCCCTTTGTTCAGACACCATGGGAGAATATTCCCTAAATGGCCAGGGTTACAAAATATAAACTAATTCGTAGCCCTAAAAAAGAGTTACAAGTCTCCCTTTTCTCATCGTCCAGGGTTACATGCAGGTCAGAAAAATATATTTTAAGATTTAAAATGTTTTTAATGTCACTGTGCCTTGGGGAGTGCCGAGTAAGCTCTTCTGCTTTGCCTCCACTCCCTGTCCTGTAGCTCAGGCTGCATAGCGCCTCTCAGCTGAAGGCTGCACTCTGAGGACACATTGCTCTTTGTAAACAGTCTCCAGTTGGAGAAAGTCCAGCTTTTACGACCACTAACCACAAAGTGTTTATGTTTATATAGTTACAAGTACAGGACATAGCACACAATCTCCTTACTTCTCTTAGTCTCCTTAGTAGTTTAACTTTACAAGGCTACCTCTGTAGATAACAGAAAGACTTCTCCTATCGCAGTTGCGGGTTGCAGCCCACTAATTAGGGAGCTGACTGGAAGAAAGTGCTTCTTCCTTGCTATTGTGACAACTGATATGGATTTTTTGCTTTAGAATTGTCTAGAGGACCTCTGTTTCTTACCATTCATCTAAGAAATGGTCTGTGACCTTCAGATGTAATGCCCAAAAGATGTTGCGAGTCTGTATAAGCTGGGAAGAACAAGGAGAACTGGGCAGAAACTTGGGACAGAACAGAAACAACATGGGAGAATAAAGAATGACCGCACCAAGAAAAGCATCCACTTGTTCCTCTTCCCCGAAATCTCTCGGAGAGAAAAACAGTCTTAGTTTTGCAATGCTGTGGAGGCTTTCTCTGAGACCTGTCGGTAGCCCAGAAGCTGGTTCTTTTGGGCTGCAGTAACTTAGTATTATCTTTGAGGTACTTAAAAAATAAATTTAAGAGAACTTACATGGCATTCCTGGAGCCAGCTTGCTGAATGGTGTGGAGAGCATCCAGTTGCCATGTATTCAGCAGTTAGTGACTTTATTCAACTGTTGTTGGGGGACAGAAGTAAGCAAGAACAAGGACAGTAGACCAGGGTAAGGCAGGGAGTTTGCTTTGACTGCTATCAGTCACATAACTTACCTATAAATTATTTAGAACCCATTATTTTTAAAACTACAAAGATCCTCTCAAGAAGCATAACAAATCAAACATTTCTAATACTAATTACATTTTTCATTTAAAAAAAAGGCAATTTGGACATTAGTATGTTCTTACTATAAGATATTCTAAGTTCCTTGTTCGCTTGCATTTAAACCGAATCTTAAAATACATATATAAACATTCACACATTCAGCTCTAGCTACTGAAATAAACCAGCTCCTTTTTAGACACAAACGGCTCTTGTTGGATCAGCCACACCTGCTCTCTTGTGTGAGCTATATTTTAGTTCGGCACTCTGTAAGTTGCAGGGAAGATGGGGGTTTTATCACCAACTACACTACTAGGTTTTTGTCATACTGGCGGCAGAAGTTAGCTTATATTTCCTTGTCTGATTGCTTCTTAAATGATCAGAGCATGAGAAGAAATGTAAATCTGATGTATCGAACGATCGACAATTATTTTACTTTATAATGTGTCTGGAATATAACTGTTATAACTTTATAATAGTCTGTACAGAGAGGCTCTAACTTTAGCTGAATCCTTAAGAAAAGACACTGACTGCTTCCTAAATTAGTGTAAATCCCAAAATACACAACTTCCTTCTTAGATCCAGGCTTTGTGAGACTTGCTTATTTTAAACGCTGCTCTTGGTTAACACATGAAGGCTCTTCACTTGCATGTTGTTGCTCCTTTGCTACGTTTATGGGTTTCTCTGAGTCAGGTGTAAAATTCATGTTCTGTGGAGACAGTGGTCATCACCATGCCAGTTCTCTCTTTGCTACGTTGAACTTCAATCCATCCTCACAAAGCAAAGGCATTTGTCAGTCTCAGAGCGGGAGGGCTGCAGAGCGTGGGCCTCCAGGGCAGTGCTTTCTAATATGTACAACTGATGTAGTAGTGGGGGGGGCGTGTGTGTGTGTGTGTGTGTGTGTGTTTGTGTGTGTGTGTGTGTGGTCAATTTGTCTGTTCTCCAAATAATGAATCACAGCATTCATCAGAAAATAATACTGTTTAATACAGAGGCATGTTGAAGATTCCATGCAGATAAGACATCTCTACACACCATTTTTTAAAATATCTATAGAAAGGAGAACATTTAATTGGGGCTGACTTACAATGTCAGAGGTTTAGTGCATTATTGTCATGATGGGAAGCATGACGGTGTGCGGGAAGACATGGTGGCCGGAGAAGGAACTGAGACTTGTCCATCTTTACCTGCAGGCAGCAGAAGGAGCTTGCCCTACTGGGTGTGGCTTAAGCATATAAGTCCTCAAAGTCCACCTCCATGGTGGCACACTTCCTGCAAGAAAGCCACACCTACTCCAACAAGGCCACACCTCTTAATAGTGTTCCTCCCTATGAGCCAAATTCAAGCACATGGGTGTATGGGGGCCATTCCTCTTCAAACCACCACACCTGCCCCAACCAGTGCTCTTCCCACTGCTACCTATTCTATTGTTGCATGTCAACTATAGTAGCTTCACAGTCTTCTCCCTAATATCTACACATCACTTTTTTTTAGAAGTCATTCGCACCCCCATAAAACTTGCTCTATGGCCGTTCAGTATTTCAGTAAATTCGCAGTCATGTAATCCTCCTGTGCTGGTTGTTTTGATTGAAACTTGATTCAAGCTAGAGTCATCTGAGAGGAGGGAACCTCAGTTGAGAAAACACCTCCATAAGATCCAGCTGTAGGCAAACGTGTAGGGCATTTTCTTAATTAGTGATTGGTGGGGGAGGGCCCAGCCCATGGTTGGTGGTCCTGTCTCTAGGCTGGTGGTCCTGGGTTCCGTAAGAAAGCATGCTGAGCACGCTATGAGGAGCAAGCCTGTAACAGCACCCCTCTACAGTCTGCATGAGGTTCTGTATCTAGGTTCTTTCCTGGTCTCGGTTCCTGCCCTGGCTTCCCTCAGTGGACAGTGATTCAGAATAAGTTGGTAAAATAAATCCTTTCCTCCCCAAGTTGCTTTTCATTATGGTGTTTCCTCCCAGCAATGGTCACCCTTACTGAGACATCTCAGCTGTATCTAACATTCTCATCACCTAGAAGAAACACTCTATGTGTTACAGTCTGTTCCCAATGCCCCTGGTTCCATATGAACATAGTAAATATGCTGTCTCTACAGACCTTCCTCCGCACACTTCACATGTATGGAGTCACAAATACATGACCTAATTTTACCCTTTCAGACAGACATTGTAGTGAATAGAAGACCTCGTTTTGTTTCATTCTCTCTCCTATGTTATTTCATCTTCAAGACTCACCTGACAGGAGATATGAAATATACACAGGCAATGATGCTGACTGGTTTCCTGTTAAACCACATTATCTAGGTTCTTTAGGGTACGCATAGTCAATCACAATCATTAAAAGTAAATTAGTAATAAACATTAAATCACAACACATTCTGTTTAAAGAACATGCTTATTCCATATCAGCTGTTGGGCGACATCAAGTTCTTCTTAGCTGATAAGGAAGGGACAAAGTTATAGAGACAAGAAAAGCTGCAGTGTGAGGGGAGGTTTGGGCCAGGCGGTTGCAGGGCCCTCAGTGCAACATGGGAAGTGTAGTCTTACCCCAGGAGACATGTACGGCCATAGTAAGGGTGATAGAACTGAAAACGTGTACTTTAATAATGAAAAATTCCCATGCATGACCAGAAGTGGAGAATAGACAACTCATTTTCCAGCGTTTATCAAAGATGTTCACCCAGTCCGAGAAAGTTCCAGTTCTTCCTTGCAGAGTCTATTAGTGGGCGCAGAGTCAAGCATTTTACAAAAGTAAAGACACTAAAACACATGAGAGGACAATGGGAACAAGCGTGTCCTTACCCTACTCCAAACCCACCCTTTCTCTGGCCTCACGCTGCCACCGGTGAGTAAGCTGTCATGGTGGGCCCGATGACTGTGCCAACGCCTTCCTTACCGAAGGGAGTCCCCCAGCCACAAACAAGCCCTTTCTGGTGGAGCACCTTACCTGTGCTAAAAGCACAGCTCTCTCCTCAAAGGGAATAAGAGCTGGTTTATCTGTGGACAAATATGAGTGACCATGACCCAGAAAACAGTTTTAGGGTTAGGTTACCACCAAATTCCATATTCCAGCACGGTAACAGTTTCGTGAGGATTTTTACAGTAAAGGAAAAAAAGAAAGTCATAAACCAAGACACCTTTCAAATTCCTTGGGGAACACATTAGGTTAAAGAAAAGCAGGAAATCTTCCTATTGGCCTTAGAAACCACGTGACAGTATTCTTAGTCGTGTGATTGGTTGGAAGGTAGTGGTCTAAATTAAAATATTTCAGCAGGTTTCACCTGATAATCGGGAGGATGTTAGACCAGACACAGAGGTGGGAAAAGAGTGGGTGGTAAATCAATTAAAGACACCCCAAGGCGGGTGCTAGTTGGGCTCTGAACCTGCGGCTCTCCAACCTCCCCACCATCTTTGGGGTTCTAATTTAGTAATCAGTCTCGCAGGAGTTTCAAAGGTGCAGCTGACTCCTCCAGCTTCTGCCCCCAAGTGCGGTGCTACACGGCAGCGGTCTGTTCACAGTTGTTACCATGACACTAACACAGCATCTCTAGAGGCAAGCGAATCCCAGTGGACATGTGTGGGGTGTTAAATTTGTCCAGTCCCAGATGAGAACACTAGGCATCTAGGAAAAAAGACAGCCTCACGAACGGCATTATTGAGAGGGTGACTAATTAAATTCTGCTTTACATAAGGATTTCAAACTCCTGCTAGGGGAATTCAGGATGATCAAATAAAAAAAAAATCAGTGATTTTAAAGAATTCTATACAGAGAATGGTAACATTTATCCCCAAAGATAGTATAAAATCAAAAATTGAAGCTTTACAAAGTATTGTAAGGCAAAGTTTAATTTTTAGGAATGTTGGCACCAGGCCTGCATTTGCAAGGATGTCACTGAACTTAGAAATTATCAAAAAAAAAAGGAGAGAAAGAAAGATAGACAGAAATAAAGATAGAAAGAAAAGTAAGAAAAGTATCTGCTTCTTCAATAGACATAATGTTTTACAATGTAACAGACAGAAAGTGTCAAGGCCGGATACCCAACTCAGTGTGCCTGGAGCAAACTAAAGTGTATGTCTCTAGCTTCCCGCAGTGTGGACCAACTCTTCAGGAAGCCCTGCTCAGAGACTAGAATGCCCTTGCCTGCTGGAGAAGCAAATTCTTCTCTCTGGCAGGCACAAGCTTCGTCAGGACTTCATCAGGGGTGCCCCGCTCCTTTTTCCAGCCCACCCTGCAGCCTGTGGTGACAGGACATGCCCTCAATAAGGTGGTCTTGGCCAAAGAAAGGAAACTGGCCTTTAGCACTGCAGTGAGATGATCTGGACAAAAAGCGCTTCCCAAGCCAAGGAGACAGAGAAGGGAGAGGGATATGGAGATGTTTACAACTTAGCATCGCCAACACATGATTAAAGGTCCTTCTCTTGGTTAGATGGGTTGGAGAGAGGCAGTGATGTGGCTTGTAGAATTTTGGATGAAAGATGGGTCAAGCGAAGGTACCGAATTTCTGGGTAAACTGGATGACGGAATATTAAGGTCTGCTGACTTCAGGTGCAGTTGTTCAGTTCACTAAGAGTCCACCACTGGGTGTCTTTGACTCAGAAGAAACCAGTGAGGATGCCACCCACATATGCAGAGGGGCCAGGGGAGGCCTGGACCCCCAGGAAAGGGAGAGGACTGTGTGGGAGAAAAAGCATCCCACCTTCCATGCCATGAATGAAGTTTACACAGAAAGCTAGAGGGATTGACAGCACAGGAGAGACGGATGGGGAAATTCAAGAAAGATAAAATGATTAACAGATGCAAATATTCCTTGCCTCATAGATTTCTATGGATATAAGGAAAATTCTCCTTTTGTGTGTAGGAGTCAGGCGCCTGGATGTATTCCAGCTGGGTCCTCTACTCGGTATCTCAAGATGCTACAAGCAAAGCCCTGGCTGGGCTAGGCTCCACCACAGAGACTGGACTGCAGAAGACCAACCGCCAAGCTCACTGGCGTCTCTCTTTCTTGTGCATGCTCTTGAGGGACCTCACTTTTTGTTGTCAGCTGGGTGGGGTCATCAAGACCCCAGAGTCCCTTGTTTCTTTCCCTGTGTGGCTTATCGGGGCCAACATGGAGACATCCATGATGAGACACACTCACTGAAGGGACACCCCATCCCCTCTGCTAGATGGTCAAGTGGCATGCAAGTCATAGGATGGGAAGGGCCGAGAAGTGCGAAGCTGTGGGGGGTGGCTCAGGTTAAACGCAACACTCGGCATGACCTGGAAAGGTCTCAGTGGGCTAGTTTATCTGTCAGGAGATCCCTGGCTCCAGTGAGTGGAAAAAGCAGGAAACAAGCCACGGAGAGGTAAAGACAGAGGAGAAATGAGGCAGGGGAGACAGCAAGCCGCAGGCCTCCCAGACTCTTCGCAATGGAGGCAATGGGGAAAGTCATTACTCTACAGTGAGGACAAGATAGAGAAGCTGTTGTCTTTGTCCTATCCGTAGGGTCAGCTCGGGTCTTCAGTAAGAATCTGTTGAGTAACGAGCTGGAGAAAGTCAGGGAACAGACCTTGCTGCCTTTGCTCAGGAGAGACAAACTTGAACAAGGTCATAGCTGTATGGTCGCAAATGAGGTCATCGCTGTGTGGTCGCTGCTTCACTGTGCACCCTTTTCAGATGAGAGAGCTGCCTCAGTCCCTTACATCCCTCTAAGCAACCCCAATCATCCTGTGAGTTCATCACGCTAAAGCCAACCACAGCTGTTGCTCTGATACGTCCTTGGTGCCCTAGCTGAAGGGCTGTTGTCACTCCATCCAGAAAATGTCATACAACAAGCATTGTGGGAAAGAGGAGGAGACCATGTGGTGGAGGCAGGAGATAAAGGGGAGGAAAAGCAGGTAAGGAGTGAGGGATCCCTCTGGGACCTGCTGGGAGCTCCCTCCCTCCCTCTCGCTCTCTCTCTCTCTCCCTTTCTACCTCCCTCCTTCCCTCCCTCCCTCTCACCCCACCCCCTCCTGCTTGTGCTTGCTTCCCATCCAGAGAGTAAGAGGAGCAGCTAGAAGTGGCTTCTCCTTCCTCCTGTTTCTTCCACTCCAGGTCCCCATACCCCCCACACACACACCTGTGAGGTTTCCCTCCCCCTCAATGTTCAAGCGACCCCTGCCTACAGCTCCCTCCTCTACCTGCTTCCCCAAGTTCCCCCTTTCGGAACCAGGCCATTACCACACAGCTGTTTTAATGCTCCTACTTGAAAGGGCAAGAGACAGAACAAACCAAAGCAAAATCTCTCAGCACTGAAGGAGCAAACCCCCACGTCTGTTCTTCCTACACTTTTCGCTCTCCCCGAAGTAAAACTTCCGGAGATAGTCTTAATTATGATCTCAAAAAAAATGCATGTGTAAACTTCGCTTGCTCTGTCTGAGTTTTTAAAAATAAGCATGGTGAAATGCAAAAAGTCTGGTTACAGACTCCAGGTGACAGTGAACAATGGGGGCGTATAAGGATAAACATTAACTTTTGTTTAAGTGCCTTGGTTTAGATGATAGCTGTTGCCACCTGCTTCCTAGGTGCCCAGAATTCTGGAGGCAACTGGGACAATTTCAGCAGCGTTTTAACCCATCCCCACCACCACACTGTGGGAACACGTTCACAAGGGCTGTGCGTGAACCCTGGAGCACCTGTTATCTGAGGTTCCTTTCTTGGGTGCAGTTTCTGTGACCAACTAGAGACTCTCAACTAGGTCTTGCTACTCAGTACCTTTCTTTCCCAGAATTAGCACTAGTCAGTGACACAGTTTAGCATAAGTTGTCTGTGTTCTGTGCTCATTTGCCTCCTTGGCCTCCAAACACTTGTTGGTCTTTCTCATTAACATGGACGTCCTCGTTCACTTCAAATGTCCTTTTAAACTAGACAAGTCTCCCACCCATTCTTTCCTTGAGCATTCTGACCATGGTTAAAGTTTGACAGGCGATTTTCTTTGGGGCCAAATGGTAAAGTGTATTTCTAGTAACTAGCTCTTTCTCCTCATTCCCAGCAAGCATCTGGGATTTGTAATTCTCTTATAAATTCTTCACTCCAACCCCACCCCGAGCTTCTGTTGAGTTGAAGTGCAATGTCCACTCTCTCTCACTACTGGAGAAGTTTTAAGACATTGAAGGACTTGCCTTGAGTTTCTCAAAACAAAAGAAAACAAAGGGATCAGAAAATACCTGAGAGGGGAGTGAGCCTAAGTCCTGAAGGCAGGCTCTGCTGGCTGAGGAGCCTGATCCTTCTGTGCCCCTTTAGGCAAAAAGACTCAGATGGGAAACAGCAGCTGGGTAATGAGGGATGTTGTGGAATATTACTTTAACTGAGCAAAGATGTATTACATGTGTTTATGCTGCGTTTGTTTAACAACGTAAAGTGTGTTGCTTTGCCTGCCAAAGGCACCTGATTGGTCTAATAAAAAACAGAACAGCCACATGCCTTTAATCCCAGCACTTGGGAGGCAGAGGCAGGCAGATCTCTGTGAGTTCGAGGCCAGTCTGGTCTACAAGAGCTAGTTCCAGGACAGGCTCCAAAGTTACAAAGAAACCCTTTCTCGAAAATACTACCCAACCAAACAAACAAACAAACAAAGACTGAACGGCCAATAGCTAGGCAGTAGAGGGATAGGTAGGGCTGGCAGGCACAGAGAATAAATAGGAGACGTAATCTAGGCTCAAGGGGAGAGAGTGAGAGAGAAGAAAAGGGAGCTGCCCAGGGCCAGTCAGCCAAGCAGTCAACAGTCAGACATGGAAGAAGCAGGAGAAATAGGACATAAAGAATGAAAGAAAGTTTAAAAAGTTCTGAGGCAAAATGTGGATGGAGAAAAATCGGTTAAGTCTCTGTGTCTTTATCTGGGATCTGGCTGGTGACCCAACATCCTACTATGTTCATATACATACATATGAATCCAGAAACGTGAGTGAGTGTTGCCGCCTCCGGCCAACCCAGGGAACCATGGCGTAGGTAGCTCCATCTGTATGGGAAGCATAGGAATCTGTAAAATGGCTTTATTAAAATGGTGACAATGCATAGTGGCCATGATTTCCTCATGGCCCTTATGCATGCCAGTATTTAGCTCCAGTTCTTTACAAGTTACAAACTAATGGCTATCAGCTAGTTAATCTTCCTCTGGTGTTTTGGAATATGTAAAACTCAGCTTCTCAACCACTTACATTGGTATCAACTCTCTCTTCTCCCAGAAGGGATGCATATAAACTGATACTAACACAGGCCAAAGCAGCAGCTCCTTCACTGAGACAATGCGGTCTTAATACAACAAATTAGAAAGTGGGAAATCAATAATATTGCTTATCCCAGTAAGAAGGACAGCTGTGTATTTTAAAGTCTTATTCAAGTGTGATGGTGCATACATGAAATCCCAGTACCCGAGAAGGGAAAAGCAGGATGATAGTTGAGTTGAAGGCCTGCCTGATCTGCAGATGGAGGAACATCTTTACAAATCAAGGGTGAGAGAAGTAGCAGGGCTGGACATAGAACTCAGTGGTAGAGAACTTGCCCGGCATGCTCCAGGCTCTGGGTTCCATTCTAGCAAAATAGATTAGGTAGGTAGGTAGGTAGGTAGGTAGGTAGGTAGGTAGGTAGGTAGATGGATGGATAGATAAATAGATAATAAAATGATAGATGGATAGATAGATAGATAGATTATAGATAGGTAGATGGATGGATGATAGATAGATAGACAGACAGACAGACAGACAGATGATAGGTAAGTAGGTAGGTACTTTTGCTCTATTGGTCTTACTAGGTAAGTAGGTAGGTACCATTGCTCTATTGGTCTTACTAGGGCTCTAGTGACTGGTAAAGCAAATTAGACCTCTCACCAAGTGACAAAACTTTACAGAAACCTTACATTCTGTTTTCGTGTGGTCAGACCAGCTAACTGATTTATTGAGAGGAAGTAGATAAAAAACATAGTCTTCCATAAAAATCAAACAGGCTGTGCAGTTCTGTGCCTGGCAGTTGACACTGAGATGCTGGGAGTCGTGCTGACTGATATAAACACAGATAGTTGTTTTCCCATGGTATTCCTTGATCTCCTCCCAGGGATCTTCTGAAACCAGCATTCTGAGATTCAGAACTCCTTGGGGGTTCTGTAGCGTCTTCTTTCTTGTCTATTCTCTCTCTCTCTCTCTCTCTCTCTCTCTCTCTCTCTCTCTCTCTCTCTCTCCTTCCATTCCTCCCTCCCCCTTCTCTCTCCCCACTTCTCTCTGGAATCCAGAGCTGTGTTCCTAGTGTGTGCCAGCAGCATCTTACTTAGCAACTGATAGATTCTTAGCTCTACCCTAGACCCAGGGAATCAGCATCTCTTGAAAGAAGGGAGAGGTGGGAACGTAGGTGTGTGTATAAGGGGCTGTTCCCTGCTTGTGTTCCCTGGTCAGATACATGTACAAACCCTACACATGTTGTTCCAGCCAACGTGAAATAGACATTGACATTCTTCATGACACATCCTCTTGTTCCTGATTCCCAATGGCGCACAAACAAATGGAGGTCTATGGGGTCTTCACACCTACCTCTTGCCTTCCATCTGCTTGTGGGTTCTGTAGAGTGGAATGTATTGGAAATAAGAAGCCTATCTTCTTTGCATTTTTAACAAGATTTACAGTATCTCTGGTTCTGTTGCTGGGACTGAGAAGTTCATTTTCTCCTTGTCAAGTGTCTAGCCACAGGTAAGATGTTACAAATGATGGAAAATGGCTTTCTTTTTTTTTTTTTCTGGTGTGGTCTGAAGTGGCAAGGCTCTTACAAGCAGAATGTTTTTCTCTCAAAAAAACCCCACCCAGCCCACTTGCTAATTAAAATGATTTCTGTCACTGAGCTGACAGCTCTATGATTAATAGTAATAAAGCCATTACTTTATGCATCTTCCTAGATATTGATTGATGGTAGCTCTGGTCAGAGATAGCAGTGACGATGGGGAGAGTGACAGTGTTGGTGGCAAAGACTCCTGCAGTGCCACTTTCTTCTCTTCTCTGAGTCACCTGCTAGGTCCCAAGTGATGCTGTGTCGCTCTCATCTCTCCAGCCCATTCTTTATGCCCATAACACCTCCATCTAGGTTGTCTTGGAGAATCTGGCTTTGCCTGAAGTCTTGTGGGGGTAAAATCCAACTATTTTGTACAACTTATAAACTGCACAACAGAAACTGGGTTTATGAAACATTCAGTCATGAACAGGACCATGTGGATCGTCAGAATCAATGACTTTGTTTGATCGATGTGGCTTCTCAGAAAAACAGAAACTTTTCATTTGTCCAGACAATGTCAAAGGCATGTTGATTTCCCTGCTCAATACTTCATTAAATGAGGCTGTAATTTAGTTATCATTTAAAATTTCAGGGATAGAGAATGCTAAGAATTCAAATTAAGCACATAATTAAAGTTTGAAAGGGAAAACATTGTTTTGTATTTTCAAGCTATATACATATATATATATATATACATATACATGCATATAAACACATATATTTTTTCATACAATATATTCTGATCATGGTTTCATCCACCCCATCTGGTCCTAGGTACTCTCCATCTCCCCACCTACTCAGATGCATACCCTGACTTTCTCTCTTTAGAAAACAAATAAAAAGGTAAACATAACAAACGAACAAACCAGAATAAAATAACAGAGATTAAGCGCAAGGAACACACAGACACACAGAAAAAAAAACCACCATAAAAAACACAAAGCAGAAAACTTTAATGTACAAGCAAAAAGCTAGTAAGACAAAAAAAATGCCTGAGAAAATAATATGAGACAAAAAATAATCTACAGAAATGTCACTGAGTTTGTTTTGTGCTTGTCGTGGGACCTGTCCCTATGTGTGGTACCCAAAGTGACACTCTGGCCTCTTGCCCCAGCTTGCTTTCTGTTGCTGGGATTAGCGACATCACAGCCAGAGAGCAAATTGGGACAAGAGGTTAGTTTTCATTTTTCCTTTGCAAGTTGTCGGTTGGAGGGGACTTGGTTAGGGTTGGAAGATCGTGGCCACTTGCCCCTCTCAGTGCCGGGACCCAGTCAGACTTGCCCTGTGCGGGCCCCAGGCATGCTGTCTCAGGCTCTGTGAGTTCATTCGTGCATCAGCCTTGCTGTATCTAGAAGGCCTTGGTGTCTTCCATCCCCATTGGCTCTTATAATCTTTCTTCTCTCCCACAGAGTTCCCTGAACCCTGAGGGTAGGAAATTGATGGAGACATCCAAAGTCTCTCACTCTCTGCACACTGTCCAGGTGTCGGTCTCTGGATTTGTCCCATCTACTGCAGAAGAAAGCTTCTCTGGTGATGGTTGAGCAAGACAATGGTCAATGGCTATAGCGGAGGATTCCAGGAATCATTTCATTGCTGTGTTGGATCCCTGGTTACTGGGTAACCTCTGTTAATACAATAAGCCAATCAAACTGAATTAATAAGTCCAGCTTTAATAAACAGATCAAAGCAACTCCCAGGTGACTCTCAGAAAATCCTGTGGAGGTTCTGGCAACCAGGTCCTATATATGCTATAGTTGTGGTATTGGGCAGCCCCAGGGGAGGAACTGACCCTTTGTGAGCTTTCTTTGGATGAGGTCTGGAGAAGGGACCGCCAGGGGCTGGCTGCTCTTTGGTGTGCTGAGGGTGGGATTTGGGCCCTGAGCTGAAGGTCCCCAACATGTCCCTTTAGCAGAACAATAGTATTTAGTTTCTCCTGGAGTGGGCCTTGAATCTAATAGGACAGTGGTTGGTTACCTTTTAACCCATGGGTTATAAACTCAGTCTTGGTAACCATGCCTGTCTTTGATGAAGTGGAGAGCCATGGAAATCAGCTCAGCTGCACAGCGCTTGGTCCTGGGAGGAATATCTTGAGTTCCCCACAGCTACAGCTTCCTGCACACCCAGCAATTGGTTGAGGCTGTGGGGGAAGTAGGAGGTGGATTTTAATGCTGCCCGTATGACTGAATGTGTGAGCAATCTCTAAACCACAGCCACAAACACTCACAGATGCAGGTTCACAACTGATGCCAACTTGATACACCTGGGAAGAAGAAACCTCGGCGAGGAATGTCTCCATCTTGGCATGTCGATGGAGTGTTTTCTTGCTAGATGATTGATATAGGAGGACCTGGCCCTCTAGGGGTGGTGTATTCCTGGGCAGCTGGGCTTGGATTGTGTAAGAAATGGAACTTTGTAAGGCAGTGAGAAGCGAGCCGTTGGGCAGTGTTCCTCCGTGGTCACTGCAGTGAGAAGCTAGCCGTTGGGCAGGGTCCCTCCATGGTCATTGCATGAGAAGCTAGCCGTTGGGCAGGGTCCCTCTGTGGTCACTGCAGTGAGAAGCGAGCCATTGGGCAGTGTTCCTCTGTGGTCACTGCAGTGAGAAGCGAGCCGTTGGGCAGTGTTCCTCTGTGGTCACTGCAGTGAGAAGCGAGCCGTTGGGCAGTGTTCCTCTGTGGTCACTGCAGTGAGAAGCGAGCCGTTGGGCAGTGTTCCTCTGTGGTCATTGCACGAGAAGCTAGCCGTTGGGCAGGGTCCCTCTGTGGTCACTGCAGTGAGAAGCGAGCCGTTGGGCAGTGTTCCTCTGTGGTCATTGCATGAGAAGCTAGCCGTTGGGCAGGGTCCCTCCACAGTTACTACTTCATGCTCCTGCTTGGAGCTCTAGCTTTAGTTTCCCCAGATAAAAGACAGTAATTTCTAAGTCAAACGGACTCTTTCTTCCCCTGAGTTGTTTTTGGTCATAATGTCGTTAACCATAGCAACAGAAAGTAAGTTGGGACAAAACGTTAGTGTGTAAAAACCTCCTTCAAAGTCTGAGGGTATGCCAAGAAGCCCACATTCCTGACAAGCCCCTAGGAGATGGGGTCACACTTGGAGTCATCAAATTCTCCTTCCTGGTTGTTTCTTCAGCCATTGCTTGATTATCAGATACTGCTTCACAGACCCACGGCCTGGTGCGCAGCCTGTGTACTAGAGTTGCTGCTGAAGTCTCCACCCTTGCTTGAAAACCAAGAGCCCCCTGCTTTCTCCTGACGATGTAGATACGGGGCAGATTATGAAAGCTGCAGACAATTACAACAGGTAAGCATTATTCAAGAAACCACCACTTTCTGGAACTTTCCAAAATTGTGTCTGTGGGTGATACTGTGGTGCTCATGGATTCTTTAGAGCACAGCGCCGTGGTGACTGGAGAGGTTCGTTCTCATGCACAGTGCTAGGACAGCCCTCGCCTGGAAGATCACAGCTGATCTCAGGATTGAGTCTCTGGATAAGGCTTCCCGTTGGTTGATAATGCTCCCCTGGGGTTGAGAGCCAATATTCACATGAGAGAGGGGGTCAAATCTTCCTCCCCATAGAGCTGCTCAGAATGAAGACATACTTTTCCCTTCTGACTCTGAAGCCAGAACGACAAAGCCTGTGGTGTCACAATACTGCCGTGACCATAACCCTGCTTTCTGTGCCACAGAAACCAGACCACACATCCGTTTAGGCTTCAAGCAGTAGTGTGGCTGCCAAAATGTAATGAGTAACCACAGAGAAACGCAAAAGTGTAGAATGACTTCCCATGGTTCTCCGGCTTCAGACTTGAGGGCCACAGAAGGGACACTCACACTATCACCTTGGAGTACTTTTCCTTGTGAGAAACAACTTTTTAATCTGAATCACTCGCCAATGACAGCATTCAAGGTCTGTGTTTTTAATGTCTATGTCAACCACACAATGACAATATGAGATGATGCTGTTTCATGTCTGCATGTGTGGGCTTTAAGCAAGGAGCTGGCCCCTCATTCTGTGAGGTCACTGATCTGGCAGCACCAACACAGCTGTCTCTAGAAACCATGGTTTTCTGCACAAGGTATCAGACCTCAGAAAAATTTTTATTTCACCCATCCCCAGTCTGAACTCTACGCATTTCTGAGAAAGTGTTTACTACGTATTCATCTCTATGGCTATGGCAGCCTTTCAAGACCCCATAACCGGAAGGCGATTTTGGATGTGTTTAATGGTTTGGTGGTAATTCACTAGTCCTGGGACATGGAAGGATGTCAGAAGTTTCTCGGACTCATTCTCCTTTTCCTGTAACAGCTGCCTCTCCGTATGTTCGGCGAATCTGGGTTGAATTGTTCTCAGATGAAAGCTGTGTGCTAAAAACGGTGTAATTGGGAGTTAGAGTTAATTACCAAGAAGAAAAATTTTAGAAGCAAATGCTGGACCAAAAAAATTGAGTTATTTAAAAAAAGACATTTGTGTTTATTGTTAGTTGGTGATAATTCACAGACTTCCTATCAGTGCTAAAAAACCATTTCTGGGCAATAATGTAAGTTTGCTTTGTAAATGTAATTGTAGTAAATGATTTTTAAGAGCTAAAATAATCTACAATAATATATTCTGTCAACAAAAGTCATAATAAGTGAGTAGAGCATTCAAATTCTCAAACTTCAATGCTTCATGAGAATTTAAATAGAAAAAAATGTGTCTTAGATAGTGTATTTTTTTCCCTCCAAGAGTCAAGTCAATGTTGATAAGACAGATAAATAAATCCCCTTTCATTTCACAGATTGAGGAGCCAATAGCAAAATGTCCAAGGCCACATGAGCTTTCAGCAATAGTGAGAATTAGACAGGACAATGGTTTCACCTTAATAAATTACCAGTGGGTTCCCTGGGTCTACTTCCTGAAGGACCCTGTGGTGGTATGAATGAGAAATTCCCCCATGTGTTGGGTGTTTGAACACTAATTTCCAGGGGTAGCACAGGTTGTGGAGGTTAAAGAGGTGTGGCCTTATTGGGGAGTTCATTTGTGGTATTTGAGAACTCAGAGATTGGCCCTCCCTCCAGTTCATTCTCTGTGCTTTCTACCACAGGCAAAAGAGAGTGACTACTGATTCATATTCAAAGTCCAACTGCTTGCTGGACAATGTTGATGGACTGGTCATGTCTTCCATGTACTCAAGAGATGTGGCCTGCATGCTGACCATTGTCACTAGTCCTTGACAAGAAGAGGTGCTTGCCGTCATTCACACTGCCCAGCAGGATTCTCCATCCTGGATACAGGTATGCCGGTAGAAAAATCACAATATGCATTTTCTTTGTCTATATTAATGATAGAACAATATCAATCAGCTTGGGCTTATCCAAAGCTAAGTCATGAAGCATTTGGAAGCTACCAGATCAGTTCTGAGCAGCTCAAAGTACCAAGAAAATGACCACGCCTTGTAAACTTGAGACAGTTGCGAGCCTTCTCGTGTGGAAGACTTAACTGCGATAGTAGAGCCAGCAGTGAAGCAGCTCCATGCGGCTCTGGAAGAAAATGAGCAAAGCAAAACCGAAAGCATAAGATGTCCAGCTGATAGAGAACTCCCACTGAGGCGCTCGGAAGGATGCAAATGAGGTTTTAAAAACTCAGAAACTGGATTCATTTTATAAGCGAGTCGCATGAAATTGCAGCACTAGAGATGAAGATGCGTGGTTCGAAGACCAAATGATGGTGGTAATTTTACAATTCTACAAAGAGCTACCCCATAACAGCCCATTGAATTCAACATAAAATAGAAATGCAACAGCCAGAAAACCAAACTTACTCATAAAGAAAAGTAAATATTTTGTTATAAAAATAAGTCATGGAAGTGGGTAAATTTGATGTGAGTGCAACACTTTTTTTTGATAATTTGTACTGTGATGCTTAGAAAAATAACAATTTGGGTGTTTGTCTCATTGGTATGAATTCATCGCATGTGCTACTGGGTTTTATAAGGATGTTTTCATAGATGTGTGCAATGTTTCTTTCCCCACATGCACCCCTTCCTGTTGTTCTATTTCCCACACACACACTCCCAGTAGCCACCTTTGTTCCCCTAAACAGCACACGTCTACGTCCGTGTCACATACACCCAAATGATTTTGCATCTTAGATGAAATCTCGGATCCACAAACAAGGGAGAGTGTGCTATCTGTCTTCCTAAGTCTGGCTTGCTGCGCTTAGAAGCATGATTTCACTCTTCTTCGTGCCTGAATCAAATCCCATTGTGTCTATTTGACCTATTTTCTCTACCCGCTTCTCCATGGCTGGACACCAAGGCTTAGCTACAGTGATCGGTGCTACAGGAAATACAGATGAGGGGGCTTCCCTGTGGTACACTGACTTCAAAGTCCTCGGGTCAGGCTGCAGAGGTGTTCGGTGGTTATAATAGCACTCACTGCTAGTATAGAAGGCCAGCTTGGGGTCCCAGAACCTGTAAGGCAGCTAACAATGACCTTCAATTCCACTCTTTTGGCTTCGGTAAGCACCAAGCACACACATGGAGGATACAAATACATGCAAGCCAAACAGCCATACACAGAAAATAAAAATAAATAAGACTTTTTTTTTTAGTACTTCAGGAAATTGCACAGGAGTGGAAATGCTGGATCATATGACAAATCTATTTGTGGATTAAAAAATTACAAACATTATTATAATAAAAAATGCAAATAAAAACATCACACACCAACACTTAAGCAGACGGAAAGGTTACATAACTCAATGAATTTCTGTTGTTTATTTTGTCACCAAGGCTGGGTGTCACTGTATAGCCCTGGGTGTCCTGAAACTCATTCTGCTTTGTACTCAGAGATCACGTGACTCTGCCTCCCAAGTGCCAGCATTAAAGGCAGGCACCAGTACCGTTAAGCACTGAGTATCTATACAGTTAGAAAACACATTCAGAACAGAGGCAGTGGAGTACACATTAAATTTCATACATACACACAAACACACACACACATACACATACGTGTGTGTGTGCCAAATTTCCATTATCCATTCCTTGGTTGATGGACCATGGGGATGATTCCAATTCCTTGCTGTGCTGAATACAGCAACGGTGAACATGGTGGCATGGCCGACGTGAGAAAACATGTCCTTCAGTAACCCTGTGGCAGCAAGAGATTCTCTCCCCAGCACTTTTTGTTCAGATATTGTATTTCCAACTCATCTTCAAAGGATTTGTGACTTTATGTCTGGGAGCCTTCCCTGGACAATGCCCGACCATCATTCTTATGTTCCCTGGCATAGTGCCTCGTTCCTGTTGACTGTCACCAACCTCTCCAACAACTACAGCAGCTTGGTCTCTACCCACTGTGATGGCTTAGTTCTTCGTCAACTTATCACACGCTGGGTCAACCTCTCCAACAACTATAGCAGCTTGGTCTCTACCCACTGTGATGGCTTAGTTCTTCGTCAACTTATCACACGCTGGGCCATCTTGGGAGAGGAAGTCTCAGCTAAGGAAATGACCCCATTAGACAGGCCTGTGGGCATGTCTGTGGGACACCATCTTGATTAAGGGTTGCTGTTTCTCCTTTGAAGAAAACAGTGATGGTAAAACAGTCCATCTGCCCTGCACCAATGAATCTCACGTCTCACACAAAAACATTAACTAAAAATGGATAACAGAGTTGTGTAAAAGTAAGACTCTGTTTAAAAATACACCGAGAAGATCTTTGTGACTGCGTCACCCAGATAATTCTTCAATATAGAAACAAAAGCATAAAGCATAAGCAAGAAATCAATTGGAATTGATTCAAATTTAAAACGTTGGTTTGTGAAAGATATGACCTCTGCAAACTTCAGTCAAGCTTCAGAAGCAGTGAAAGACTGGTATGTGAATCACTGAAGATCATTTGTGAACTTGGGGGTAAGAAAACGACTCGGGACAAAATGGGAAGATGTTTGAACAGGCAAATCTGATGGAGTATGATCCCCAGAGGTGCTTAGTGTTCTCAGCCATAAAGCAAACGCTGAATAAAACCACACACTAGAGATGGAACCTTAAGTGAATAATTAAATAAGAAACATTGAGGGCTGGTTGAAAAGCAGACAAAGTCTTGGGGACCCAAGATGAAGAGTCCCCCTCTCCCCTGATCCAGAGTTGAGTTGAGACTTTCCCCTCCCCCAAAATCAATGATTCGAGTATAGTTAACATTTGCTGTGGACACTACCAATGTAGAAACAATGTTTAATTTGCACAAAAAAATACTTTTAAATGCAGATTTACATTTATAACACATTTTTCCCAGTGGGGTTTTTTGACCTACACTCAGAATTCACCAGTCTCGCAGTTGCAAAGTAGATTCCCTAGCTGCCATTACTCCAAATACACTTAAAAGTTGCCTCATCAACTGGCTGTTTCCAGTTTCCATCAGGGTAATGTAACTGCGGTGGCGCCGTAGCTGTTTCCTGGGGGCCGGGGATGGAAGAGGAGGTGTGCTCAGGCGAAGCACAGTCTCTGCTGTTAGTAGCAGGAGCCAGGCCTCTGCATCTGGGCACCCAAGCTCTTGGGTGGTGACACCCTGAATCTACTGACTTTGTACAGATCTACTCTGCACACTTAACCTGTGTGCGTTTCCCTGTCTAGAAATGCTAGTTCACTGTCGAAAGAATCCATGGCTTTGGGGAGCGAACCCACAGGTGGGGATGTGGTCACAAGGTCTCCACTACCTTAAATGTCTCTGAGTTGCGGTTTTCTTAAAAAGAAAGCTTTTCAATATTCTCCTCACAATACACAAAACAACTCAAGTTTTCAATCTTTTCAAGCTATTGTTATATTCCTGGCAAGATTGTTCAGCCTGTTAACTGATGCAGACTGCGAGAGTTTGACATCTGCTCCTAATCCACAAAGACAGCCAGGATGGGAAAAACCCTTAATGACTCCAGTTTTATGACAATCAACATTTAGTCTGTGGTATAACTGGCTTCTGAAACCTAATAACCACCCTTTGTTTTCCAGTTAAGAGTTTTTTTCCTAAAAATTAAATTAATTTAATCCTCACAGCAACATGGCACTGCTTGAAAGCAATAACAAGTCTGAGTTCCTCAGGAAGAAGCTGAGGCAGGGACAGATTAAGGGATTCTGAAATTGCCCAGATACTAGTTTGTATGTGATACCACAACAGAGTTATCCCCTCAGTTAAACATTGCTGAGCCGCTTCGTGGGGTTGCAGCGCTAGCGGAGTGTTTTCATTAGCCCCAAAGTGTGCATTGGCACACATACATCCTACCCATTCTCTATAAACATTGTGGTAGGATGGACACAGAGGCAGAATGAAAAATAATAGTTCTCCTATCTAGCTGCACTCTGTATCTTGCTCTAGAAAGAGTATCGCAGAGAGGTTTTAACAGCACCCTTGAGCTGTCGTGCCCTCCATGAACCCTCACCTGTTCCCTCTCAGCCCGTCCGGCCACACCTGTTAGGCCAAACAACTGGTGTGGCCTGTGCTGGGCATGGCAGGTGTGAGATTTGCTCACACGCAGCTGATGGCCTGACACAGTCATCAGCACATGGCTGGAGTCTCACGCCTCTCCCCAGCATTTCTTCCCCCTGCCTGTGAGGCCTCTGATCATGTCTGGCTTTGATCTTTCCTGGAACCTGTGTCACTTGACTTCACCTTTCCTCGGCCTTGGTTGACCTCTGTGCTATTGGGCAAAACTGCTATTAGCTCTGATTCTGTGTTCAGACTAATTCTTAGAGAAAGCGACCTCCCTTCTGTGTGCTCACTCTTCTCTGCTTCCCTGGGAGTTACCAAATGAGCCCGGGGACAGCAGGACGAGCTAAGTCCAGAGGAAGATGACAAGTAGACCACCCCAACATAGATGCCGTCGGTACTCAGAGACAGAGCCTACAGCAGCCAAGGGCATCTAGCCTTCCTAATAAGTACCAGCCGTATTTATTTTCCTTCCTCCGTCTCTCCTCTCTAATACCAGGGCTTTCCCCATGCTAGTCAGATGCTCTACCACTGAGTCAAATCTCGGTCCTCATTAAGGCGTCCTTAGTAGAGCAACAGGGACTTAAACGCTCCATCCTTCTGCCCTAGCCTCCTGAGTGGCTGGTATTAGGCCTGTACCCACACCTTCGAGGATTACTCTCTCCAGAATAAACATTTATTCAACACGAAACAACCCCACACGGCTTCGCTGAGGTGACTGACCACTTCCACCACAAAAACTGCCTCTGAACTGGAATTCAGTTGCTGAGCCAGCCCCAGGGCCAGCTTTTCTGGTAGCACCAGGAGGCATAGTGCTTCCTCTGCAGGTGTCTTTGTCTACCAACTCCCTTCAGGTTGCTCACCTTCTGGATCAGTCTCCAGATGAATGGGACACAGGATGACATGGACAATCTCAGGAAAAGCTAGACCTTGATGAAGATGCTGAATACTCTTGATGATAAGGAACCAATAGAAATGTCTCTGGGCAAATTGTCTCTTCCCATAACCTCAAGGCATGAGAGACTGGATGGCCTTCCTGGCCTAATTGTTGGGCACAGTCTGGTCTGCCTGATCCCAGTGTGTTGTGGAATATTAATTTAAGATGTGTTTCTTGCATTTGTCTATGCAGTAGAACATTTATTTAATTATGCAAAGATGTGTTGCATTCTTTTGTGTTGCATTTGTTTAACTCTGTGAAGCTGTGATTCTTTGCCTGCCTAAAACACCTGATGGTCCTAATAAAGAGGTAAACAGCCAATAGTGAGACAGAAGAAAGGATAGGCGGGGCTGGCAGGCAGAGAGAATAAACAGAATGAGAAATCTGGGAAGAAGGAATGAGAAAAGAACGGGTAGGCCATCCAGCTACACAACCAGACACAGAGTAAAAAGGAAAGAAAGGGATACAGAAATAGAGAAAGGGAAAACCCAGAGGAAAAGATAGACAGGGATAAGTCAAGTCAAGAAAAGCTGTCTAGAAACAAGCCAGGCTAAGACTAATCATTCATAAGGAATAAGTCTCTATGTGGATTTATTTGGGAGCTGGGTGGTGCCTCCCCTGCCAAAAAAATTAAAAGAATAAAACAACAACACCAGTGTTTGGACATGTGGACATCCTTCTTGGCCAGCACCACTCCCTCATTAAGAGGGAGTTCATAGATGATAGTGTGGTCTCCCTGTACATCAGCATCCCAGCAGCTGCAGGGTCCCAGGCTGTGGCTGGAAAGGAAGGGGCTTGCACCGTGCTTTTTCAAATGTGATTCCATCTGACTTTTTTTCAGGGTAAGAGGAATGCTCAAGTTTGCGGACTGGACCTAAGATCTGATGGGTGTCATTGCATCGCTCACGCCTCTGTATGAGATAAGTCTCAGGCACACCGTGTCCGATGCTCTGCCGACGGCATTGTCTGCATTTCTCAAAAATAAACGCAAAGGTTAGCGATGTGCCTACGTGTTTGGTGTGCAAACACCGACAGCATGCTTCGTTCATGCTTCCTCCGCATCACCCTTTCCAAGAGTGCCACTGCTGCGATCAATGAATGCAAAGAAACAAGGGAAGAAGTGAAGGCCGAGCTGAAGTGCTTCTCCCAGAGATCCAGAGAGAATGGGCAGCACTGGCAGGACTCTCCCCTTGGTGGAGCACTTGCCCAGCGCCGCCAGCACCACACGAACTGGAAGAAACATGTGCACCTATAATCCCAACACCCAGGAAGGGGGTAGAGGACCAGAAGCTGTCATCCTCGGCGTTGTGGTGACTTTGAGGCTGGCTGAGGATGTGTGAGGCTCTGTCTCAGTTAAGAGGGGACGATGGAGAGACAGCGCAGTGGCTAAGAGCATTTGCTGTACAATAGTGATGTCAGGGGTCAGACTGCAGCACCTGGGTGTACAAAGAGACCTTGTCTCAAAGATGTAAACAAAGGAGACAGAGGAGGACTCCTATGCCCTGTACTGGATTTTGTACATACATGCACACACACACACACGCACACATTAATAAAATGCATCTTCAAAAAAACAAACAAGTAAGCATTTCCCCGAATCACACTAAAACATGATGTGAGATGGATAGCTGTTAATTGCTTTAGTGACAGATGAGGAGCTGGAGGTTGAGTCCCCCAAAATAAACCGGTCTCTTTTAAGTTCCCTTTAGATAACTCCTGGGATTATGGAGAGCCTTGTATGCTAGGAAAACAAGTATTCTTTTTTGCAGAAGATAAAACTTTGGGTTTTTTTCTTATTGAATAAAAATACCTTGGTAAATCTATCCAAAGAAAAAGCAAGCAATTATAGTTGGGAAGTTCACGACTGATTCAGAATTCTACATTTTATGTCATAGTGATCCCCAATCTTGTTTAAAATCTTCTCCATAATAAAACTTACGCTTCAGATACGCACACACACATATTCACATATAGAAAGGTTCTATCTATCAATTATCTACCATCTATCACCTCTCTATTTACCTATCATCTCTTTTCTAATACTTTATCTAATGCACTGGGTTGTGTTCCACACTGTGGCTCCTTTTACAATTCCCCACCTTAACTCTCAAACTGCCCATAAGTGCCTGGCATCATCTGTGCTGTGGGCCTGGATCAGGGGGATCTAGTGTAAGTGGGCACAGTGCAGAAACTCCCAACATGACTTTTCTATTATTAGGGAGAAGGCTTTTATTGTTGATAAGAGAGAGGAAGATACCCAGAAGCATCTGGAAAATTTCAGAGCAAAGAGAACCAAAATCACAGTGGCAAATCTGGGCTATGGAAGCGGGAAATTGGGAGAGAATGGTGGAAATAGCAAGAGAATAGAAAGAACGGAAGAGGATGAGAAAGAAAGAGAGAGAGAGAGAGAGAGAGAGAGAGAGAGAATAGCAAGAACAGCTTGCGAGGTTGTAAGGATGAGTAGTTGGGGGAAGGGCAGCCTGTGAACTGGAAGGGGTTCAGGGTAGAGGAGGGGGCGGACTTTGAAATGTATGGCAGGTTCTTCTGCTATTGGGAGAGCCTGGAGGATGGCAGGAGCTTTGATACGCTGATAGACACCACAGGTAATGTCAATGGGAGAGTCATAGATCTCTCTGCCAGAGGTAAGAGAAATGACCTCTTTTGAGGGGTGGGAAACCTGTTCCACAAGTTCCTGAGGAGTCCTGGCTTTTATTTTATTACCAGACATCCCTCTATAGTCCAGCTGGAGCTCAGTTCTGGATATACAGACTGCCTGTGAGACCTAATATCCAGCCCCAGCGTGAGGGATGGCAGACCCTCTGTGCTCGGTAACTGGTTATGAATAGAGCGGGGAGCTGTTCCCTTGTATACACAGGGGTTCCTGATTACCCTGCAGCTTCTAGCAGAATGCATGATTACTTCGTAAAGTGTTCCTGAATGAATTCCTGTGCCCCACAACCAAGATTTCTGACTGAGATGGTCTGTAATGCGGCCTGGGCGTGGGAAATCTCACAGTCTTTCCTGAGATCCCAGGGCTAGGAGGGTGAAAAGTTCTCACCCTCACAGGGCTCCTCAAGGCCACTACCAGTGGCCTTCCCAAGTGATTGTGATACCATTAACAATAGTCATAGCACACACCGTATCTCTTATTTAACAACGGGGAAAGGTGTGTATAAAGATGTCAGCTGGTTACGGTCATTATCTCCCACTGTGTCTTGCTTGCTCTTAAATGGTGGAGTTGACAGCAGGGTAGACTTCCTCTAGGAGTCTTCAGTTAATAGTGATGGTGTTCACAGTAAGAGAGACTCCTCCCACAGACCTTTTTGTCCACAGCATTGCTATTCACAGGCAGATTTCCTCCATGGAGGCTTAAGTCAACAGTATGCTGTGGATGAAGAAGGAGCTTTGCTGTTCATGGCCAGACACATTCGGAGGTCACCATTGACATGGAGTCCCCCAAAATTACAGACCACACACACACACACACACACACACACACACCCCAAGTGTTGGATACAATTGAATACCCTGTGTGTCCTACTCCTGACTTTATGCACTTCACCCTGGTGGAATACATTGACATTTCGGTGGAACAGTAGGAGCAGAAGTTAATGCAGATCAGGCGTGTGAACACGCCACAAAGCACCGCTGCCGACACACTTTCCAGGTATGTGATTTTATAGCTACCAGCTTCCTCATGATGTGGGGCACAGGAGGGCAGGGTCACCTCCATTGAGAAGATAAAAACTGTAATGACTGTAGCCTGTGACTCTGCAGTCACGGGCTTTTCACGCCGGTGTCTAGCCTTTCTGGCAGAAGGTGACCCTCTGTCCTGTATCGGCAGGGCACAGCACTGTGTGTTTTGCTGCCACCCTATGGAAATGCCCCCCTTTGGCTGTATTATTGTTTTGTTTTTAATCAATTTTCCTTCTCTCATCCTAATTTGAGTTTTAAATGGTATTTATGAATTTTGCATTTTATTTTGCATGAACTGATGGGTAATTTAGGGTAAGTACTTTTGCCCTGGGAGCTTTCGTCCCCAGAGGGGGGAAAATATGTTAGAATCAGTGGTATCCTGAGACTGCAGATAGCAAAGGTCTCATGAGATCCTGTTTGCTGTGTGTTTTAGCGCTGACCAAATGCAGCTTCTGAATTCAGTTAGGGTTCCTGCCCAGTTTTTCCAATTGTTGCGACAGTTTCTGCCAGTCTGTGCAAGTAAGCTGGGCATCCTTGGGCGCTCCCTGGCAATCACCTGCTCAGATACGTTTCTGCTCTTCCTCTTCTCTCACCACCAATGGGAGCTTTCCGAGCTATTCCCGGCCTCCTGAGGGATCCCACCCTAGAGTGCATTTCAGAGCTGCCCAAGAAGCCTCATGCTGTGTTAGTGATTGACAAGCAAAAAGCAGATGACATGGATCACACATTTGCCTTGGAACAGCTGTGGATTCTGGGAGCTTCAGCCAGCTGGGGGCTATTTTTGATGCTCCACTCTCCGTAGAGGAGGCAGAGGTCAAAGAATCCTTTGGAGACAATATCATCACAGACCTCCTGTGGGTAGGACCCAGCTCTTCCATCCTGTGCGTTTGGTTTGGTTTGGTTTGGTTTCTCAGTCAGTAAGGTCCCTCCTTGGAGGACTGATACCAAGATAAATCTTGAAAAACTAAAAGCTGGGATGTACTGGGTCTCATTTTTCTTTAAATCTTAGAAGTGTCTACAGCTAGGACCGTGGCCTTATCTGACAAAAGAAGATCCTGAAATCACTGTTGCTTAACAAGGAAGAATGGGATGGCAGTTGTTAGAAATCTAGCACACTTATGAATTGGGCAAAACTGGACAAATAGGATCCTTCTTTGAGTGCAAAACAAGACTTAGGTGGCAACCTTGTCTGTCTGGAAGAAAGGAACAATTAAGACAAAAACTGGGTGAGGAATGATAGTTAGATGGGGAAGACTGGAGATTTACCAGTGAAAAATCAGAAATCTGAAATACCAGCAGAAGCTATATGGAGAATTGGGAGCTAGAAAGACAGATGCAGAACCCACCCCCACCCCATCCCCACTCCCACCAGAAACACACATGCATAAGCCCATACGTTGGGAAAGACACAAAACCATGCCTTTCTCAAAATCCCCAATGTCTGAGTTTTAAAACTGTTGACTGCTCAGGAGCAATCGTACAATATAAGCTTCTCCATATAGGAATAAATCCAACATATAAAATAAACAGGGTGAAAATTACAAGTGTGTTTCAAAGTAGGAGTGGCTAGCCATCACGCCATGGGAAGCAGCGTTTCGACCCGGTCTCACTGTCACACACGGCACGGATGCTCCTTTCCCAGGGCGGCTTATGCTCAGACAGGCTCCATCCTTCTCAGCGGCGTTCATATTCCACGTGTCACAGCCTGAGTTAGACAGCTGGTACCACAAACATCTTCTATGAGTTTTAGACATTTTCCCCATTGAAATGTTTGAAGTGTTGAAGTGGACATTCTGCTTCCGTTTTAGTTTTGCCAAATTTCTAAACAAAAATTGTTTAATTAAGATGTTTATTTTAAAAACTAAATACCAAAACAGATTTCAAAAGCTGAAAAAAAGAAAGAAAACCCTGCAGCTTTTAAAATCTCTCTCTCTCTCTCTCTTCTCTCTCTCTTGTGTTTGTTGAATATCAGATGTAATTCCCAAAGTTTACATGGGTAAAAGTATCTCTTCTTTTTCTTGACAGGTTATTCTGTTATTTAAGATTTAATACATTTTGCGAATACTTAGGTAATCTACTTTGTGTTGTTATTTTAATCATTTTCCACTATCTACACATGCTTATTAATGGTTTGAAAGTCCTTAATTGCTCATATAGAAATCACCACCATCACAAGTTACTGCATCTGATTAGAAAAATATTGGTTATAAGTGATATTTTGATTAAGAAACATCCACATATAAAACACATAAGGAAGTACTCATGTTAAATGAAACACAAGGTATTTTATTTAAAAGAAGCATTGATATAAATTAATTTAAGAGATTAATATTTTAAGATAGTTGATATTAGAATTCTTAAGATAGAGGGTCTGGAGTTGTAGGTCACTGGGAGGGAGTCTGCTGGTATATGGAAATTCATGAGTTCAAGCCTTAGTGGCAGAAAACTGCACTTGAGGAAGTGGGTGTTAATGTTTCTAAGTGGTCTGCTATTGTAACTAAGTGTAACTGTCAACCCCAGCTTCTCAGGGCTGGCACTAATGATCTCAGATGTAACATAGGAGAATGTCAGATACTGGATAAATACTTCTGTTAATTATGGAAAAATGTATGTGTACAGTCAATTCATATAATGCAGATTTTCTATGTTTCTAATCTATTCAATATATGCATTCGCTATTTCCATATACATAGAAATACTTTCTTGGCAGTGTCGTTGCTGATGTGAGCAACACTCCTACGACGGAAAACCCCTGTCTTTGGGCCTCCATCTTCCTACGCGATGAAGAGGTAGCTTCCAGGCATGCAGCAGCCACACCCAAGGACTGACTTGCACCAAGCTGGGCTGTCCGCTGTGTGTGATGAAAGGAAACCGCCCCCAAGTTAAAGCCTGGAATCTTCCTGGAGCCCCGTATCTCACATGCCCCCCCAGCCCTGGGAATTCTTCAGGCTCACCAAGCCTTGGTTCCAATCCTCACAGCGCCCTCTTCTCCCTGATAAAGCGTTTTGAAATCCTGCTGATTGTCCTATAACGATAAGTCCATTTCATTTCCTCAAAGGCTGTCATTGGGGTCCATGTCTCTGCTGCGCACTGGAGTCAGACGAGCTTCAGAAACATGTCTCGAGCTGGAGAGATGGCTCAGTGGTTAAGAGCCTTGCCTGCTCTTCCAAAGGTCCTGAGTTCAATTCCCGGCAACGACATGGTGGCTCACAACCATCTGTAATGAAGTCTGGTGCCCTCTTCTGGCCTGTAGACATACACACAGACAGAATATTGTATACATAATAAATAAATAAATATTAAAAAAAAGAAACCCTGTCTCGAAAAACCAAAAATAAATAAATAAAATAATTAATTTAAAAAAAAAGAAACATGTCTCTAAAAAGAAATGCCCCGTTCTCACCTCCCTGATCTCACATCATGGTTCTCCCAACCTCAGGCGGGTAACTCTAGTTCCCACCTTGCTCGAGACCCTCCCCCTCCTCATCTGCCTCACCTGCAGGACTTAAGCTTTTGCCCGGAGTCTGGACTATTGTGTATAGTTTAGGACAAGGTTTGTTCTAGCAGTTCAAGCTGAGCGTTACATTGAGAGCACACTGTAGAGGGTCTGCAGGAGGAAGAGGGAAGAAACAGAAACTCCACTGTCCCCCATGTGAAGCCTCAATGGGTGACACTGACAGCATTCTTCTCAAACATGGAGGCTCAAGAGAGCCTGTTGTTACAGAGAGTCCCAGCCTATGCGGGTGCTTTAAATGGCTAAAGATGGTCTGCGGTATCCCCATTACGGTGCTCTTACTACTCAACCCTGTTAACATCAACACAGGGCCATCATCCTCCCCGGGGTGAGCAGTCCCTTCCGGGTGACCCTTCGGCTTGCATCTGAGGTAAAGCACAGCACAAACTACAGCACAGACTTGAGGGAGGGAACTGGTGCTGCGGAAATGGCTCCTGGCCACTGCTCATTCACCAGCTCCACAGAAAGTTGGCAAATGCTTGGCAAGGTTCGTTCTGCAGAGTTGGAGGCTGGAGACCCCAAGACAGTGCTATCTGGGAGGGGGCATGAGTGTCCATCGCCAAGTGCTGTGCTCTGCCGTGTGACTTTCAAGCTCTCAGAGGATTGGGTGAGGACCAGATGCTTTCAGAAGCAAACTATTGTACCCTCAACTCAGCTTAATAGATGGAGGTTATTGCCCTAAGGCCTGATGACAGGAGTTCAATTCCTGGTACCCCCTGAGTAAAATCCCTGAGTCCTACGTGGTAGAAAGAGGGAACTGACTCCCACATGGTCTCCTCTGACCTCCACACATGCACCATGGCTTGCATATTCCAACACACATATATAGACACATACACACATAAAAATATATCCTTAATGAAAGCTGATGCCTTTTCCAAGCACATCCTGCTGTTAGCCTGGCTTACATTTTTTCGCCCAAGGGCTGTGTCACTAGCTTCTCTGTCAATACCATATTGATGGAGTGGGCACAACATCTCCCGGTCTTTCTGTCTGCATAGAATTCACCTCGGTGATTTTTCAACTCCCTTTTCCTAATGACAGGACTTTTTTTTTTTTTAACCCATGCTATTTCCTCTATGTTGAATTTCAAAATATCTCAACTACTCCCCACTGTGTGCCTTCTTTGACACCAGAGACCTGGGAAGATTTGTCCTCGTCATTCTGAGTGGAAGAGTACTGCTCAGCTGAGCGTCGTCCTGGACTCAGTAATGAGAGGGTTAAATGCATCCCTCATGCAGTTACAACTGCTACACAAAGAGATGCACTCAGCAAAGACTCTGAGTTTTGTCTTCAACCTAACAAATTCCAGAAGCACAATGTCCCAGAGCTCCGGAGTCCTTGAAAATTGGCAAAAAGAAACCTGGGCTTTTAAAGAATTATCTCCCCAGAGGATAAGAGGAAGGGCCGAGGAAGAGCCATGACAGTGGGTCGTACGTTACTGCCTGGCAGAACCATGCCAAAATCTATAAGGAGACAACAGCAGAATTTCCCTGGGCAACCAATCACAATGCCTGTCACTAGGCTCAGGGAAGATAGATGCGGAGTAGTGAATCTGCTGTGACCTCCGCCTGTTCCTTCAGCAGCGATAGCTAGACACCTGCATGTGGAAGGTGAACTTGGTCCTCATGCCCTCTCCTGCTACTACTGCTTAGGAGTCCACAGTGACTTCGAGGTTTACACAGAACCAAGTGGGTGAGGGTTATTTTTAACACCACCACTGCAGGAATTACAATGACAACATTAAACACTGGTATTCACAACTGTGTTTATCAAAATGAATTCTTTTAGCCAGGCATGCTGGTGAATGCCTGTGATGCCAGCAGCAATGGGAAGGTGGAAAAAGGATGATCTCAAAGTCCAGGTAACTCTGGGCTACACAGAAAAATGCTCAAAGAGGAGGGAGGATAAGGAGGAGGAAAAAGACAAACAGAAATGTGAAAAGTTCACCTCCTTTCATTTCTCACGTTCTAACATTTGTCTGTTTTTATGTTCTGATTGTTTTAACTTTTCTGTGAGCCCCTGTTGTTCCATGTAAAGACCCCACCCCTCTTGGTTCCTGACTTAGTGACTACAGTCAGAAATTATGGGACCTTGTAGAGAAATAGCATCAATTTGCCGAACTCTGAGAACGTAACCAAGAGCTTATAGCTCTCCCTTTCTTTATCTTGACACTCAAGCCGCCCCACTATCAGGTTTTCCTTGTCCCAATATTGTCCTCATCTCAGATTTCATTTAAAACGTGATGAATAAATGTTAAAGTGTAAACCCATTAGATCTGAGGGCATGTGTGTGTAGAGACTCTCTTACTCGGTTCTTATCTCAGACTTAATGTCTGGGACCCCACCCACTTTATAAATGTCCCTCAGGCTCAACTACTTCAACAGCTTCTCCTAAATGGCTATCTGGTGACTATTGTGCTCAAAGCCTGGTCACTAAGGGCATAAGGAAAAATGCCAGAAAAGAACGACACTTGCCTGTCTTCACATCAAAGTCCTTGGTTAAATCGTTCAAATAAATTAAGTTTATAGAACAAAAGTAATGTGTATTAAAGATAAAAAGAAGTTTCCCCAAAACATCACTTCTTTGCTTAAACTAGTTAGTTGGGGCTATTTGGGGGTGATCTATGATGTAAGGAGTAGATCATCTTTGGAGTACCAAACTCCTCAATAAAATTACAAACTTGGGGGGGGGGGCTGGAGAGATTTCTCAGCAGGTAAGAGCACTGAGTGCTCTTGCAGAGGACCCAGGCTTGGTTCCCAGCGCAAACAAAGCAGCTCACAACTGTTCATGACTACAATTCTGTGGGTGCCTGGTAGGCTCATGTACATATGCAGGTGTCTTACTTAGGATTTTCATTGCTGTGAAGACACCGTGACCACAGCAACTCTTATAAAGGAAACAGTTAATTGGGGTGGCTCACTTATGGTTTCAGAGGTTCAGTCCATTATCATCATGGCGGGGAGCATGGAGGCGTGCAGCCAGACGTGGTGCTGGAGTAATAGCTGAGAATGCTACATCTTGCTTGCAACAGGAAGTCGATGGAGACAGTTGACAGTATCCTGAAAATAGAAAACCTCAAAGCCCGCCCCCACAGTGACACACTTGCTCCAACAAGGCCATATCCACTCCAACAAAGCCACACGGAACAGTGCCATTCCTTATGAGATTATGGGGGACAATTGCATTCAAACCACAGCAAAGGCTTACATTTTCACAGGTTCATTTCGTTATCATCCTGGCAGGGAGTAGGGTGGTGTGTCAGCAGACACGGTGCAGGGACAGGAAGTGGACTGTAAAACTGAGAGCAGTTAAAGCATAGGAGACCTCAAAGCCCACCCCCACAGTGACACACTCCCTTCAACAGGCCATACCTATGCCAACAAAGTCACATCTCCTAATGGCGCTACTCCCTCTGGAGGTTATTTTCTTTCAAACCACCATATGCAGGTAGAACACACAAAATGAAAATAAATCTGTAAAAAATAAAATTATAGATTTATTTTTACTTCCAAGCTATATGAGTCTGGGAACATTAATTAATCTTATGGAAAGCTCAAGGGCCTTACAAACAAAATAAGCAGTGATCTGAAACCAATATTTGGACATAAAAGGAGAGTAAACCCTACTTTTAAAATACTTGATTAGCCATCAAGGTATGGCTGGCTTTAATCCCAGCACTTGGGAGGCAGAGGCAAGTGGATCTCTGTGAGTTCAAGGCCAGCTTGGTTTACAGAGTGTGTTCCAGGGTAGTTGGTGCTACATAGAGAGACTCTGTCTCAGCAGCCCCCTCAAAAAAGGAAAAAAAAAACACTTGAGTAAACAACTGTAAGAATGTCGTGTAAATCACAACCATCAGTAGAGATATCCGCAACAGAAGGCCTCAGAGCTGCGGCCCCCAACTCCACAGTCACGAAAGAACTGGCCTAAGAGGAATTCAAGGAGGTCTGTCCACGCTTGTTTTCAGATTCCTCTGCTCCGAACTCCCGCCCCCACCCCCCATCATCTGTATTTCACAGTTTGAGAGGACTTCAAACCTAAGCCAGTCTTTCCCTTCAAAGATTTTCAAGGCAGCCGTTCCATGAGTCACTGCTGTGTGTCTCAGCTGGCCTTCGCCGCCTCTTCAGACCACTGGCAGCTGACACAGGCAGGCCTTCAGCTGCTGCCCCTCTCTGCTGATGGTGTCTTCATGATGAGCATCCCGTCCTCTGGGGAGCCGCTCGTGGGGTTTGAACCTCAAACTTCAGCTTCACCCGACTGACACCTGCTGTGCATCCCATGGGAGTCAGCAGAGGTGGAAGAACCAGGGCAGAGAGCAGGATAAAGATGGAGCACGGCAAGGGAGAAGAAAGGTTCTGGGTCAAGAGAGAGATTAAGCTGAGTGACTGGGGCCCTTCTCCTGTCTGAAGACTCCTGGGCTTTCCCTCTCTGCCTCAGCCTCCCTGCCTTCAACATTTAATTTTCTCCAACAGATACTTCACATCTGCTCAATTCTTTTTCTAAAACGTACCCATGGTTATCTCACTTCCATTTAATGGGACAAGAAAAACATCCTCCGTGTCTTAGGGTTTCTATTGCTGTGAAGAGACATCATGACCATGGCAACTCTTACAAAGGAAAAACATTTAATTGGAGTGTCTTATTTACAGTTTCAGAGATTCAGTCCATTATCAACATGGTGGGGAGCAAGGAGGCGTGCAGGCAGACATGGTGCTGGCTACTTCTTGGTATACCAGTCACAGGCAGTCAGCGGAGACCCTGAGCAGTGTCCTGAGCATAAGAAACTTCAAAGCCTACCACCACAGTGACACACTTCCTCCAACAAGGCCACACCCACTCCAAGAAAGCCACACATCTTAATAATACCACTCTCTATGATATTATGGGGGTCAATCAATTACATTCAAACTACCACACTGCAATTTTCCAAGACCAAATTTACGCTTTGTACGCCAAATACAGAATTTCACACTACATAGTAAAACTTCCCATGGCCATTGTCATTCCTTCTCCGCCCCCTTGAGGCCAGGCTGGGAGCTGCCCCTTCCTACACCTTAGGGTCCCTGCTTGAATGGAAAGGCAGAGGGCCAACACCATTTGTTAGAGAAACCAATCCCTTCCCAAAGAGCTAACTACCATTTGTGTTTAATATTTCACCCCATGGGGTACTGAAACATGTTTCTGGCTTCTATGTCATTAATGCTATTTGATTTACTATTTGGTTAAACAAATCTATTTATCTATCTTTGTGCCAACCCCATATTGAGTTGACTCCAGCAGCTTTAGAGTGTTTGCTGACATCTGCTAAATAGATTTTAGAAGAATTTCTTTGTTTTTCCCCAAGGCTTACATTTCATACAAATTTTAAAACCATTCATCCAATTGCAAACCAAATAAATTCTCTTGGAAGTTTGATTTTAATTTTATTAGATTTGCATATTCACACTGAGAGAAGCAACTATCAAGGTATGAATTTGGCTTGTCTTTGTAACTGGATTTTTGAAATGTCAGATACACTTAAATTTCCTTATTAATTAATTTCCCACACAAGCTTAAGAAATTGTAGTAGCTGTTCGAACATGGCAAAGCTATTTTCCTTATTTTTTTTTAGGACATGGCTAAGAAGATATTAAGAGGAAATAGTTGTGGCAACCATATAAATGTGAATCACTATACACAGCCTCTAAATACCCTGTAAACCAGCAAGAACGAAGAAAGCAATGTAAGTACTATGCTTGCAATAGTGGGACACACAACAACAACAATATGACCTAGCTGAGATCAGTGATATCAGTCAAATCAATAATTTAAATTTGTCCCACAAAGTAAGAACCAACTGCACACTATACACGTGAGATTCACCTTTAAAAAAATAATACAGAAGAACTCCAGGATCTACAAAATACGCACAGAAGGAAAAAATGACAAAGTCAGGTGGACGATCCTGACAAGTATAATTTTAAGCACAAACATTAAATGAGAGAAATTAAATGTGAATTGCTTTATATAGTTCATATTAAGATGTGGGAAGTGGGAATAACAACCATGCATCAGCCCCTTCGTAGGGTGGGACCTCTATGTTTGTGTGTGGGGGATCCAGACCAGGCAGATTCACAACTCAATGGAGGCAATATCCAAGAATAAGAGGCCAGAAAGCATGCTAGAGAGCCCAAGGGCAATCCACCATATACAGTAAATCATCATACATAAGAGAATGTGTGTGTATATCCAAAACAGAAAGTATCAAAAACTGAGAAAACAATTCCTCAATGTAGGCATATCAGAAGAGCCACCAGTGACCAATAGTGTAACAATTCAAACAACAAAAGTACCCAAGGGCTTGGTAGATGGCTCAGTGGAGAGCTTGCTCCACAGTATGGGAACCCAGGTTAAAAAGCCAGACATGGTAACATGCACTTTTAGTCTCAGTGCTGTGGAGGTGGGGACGGGTGGATACCTCGTGATCATTGGCCATCCAACCTAGGCAAAATAGTAAGGCCAATGATGAGAACCAGTCTCGGAAAAACTAGATGGATGATATTCCTGAGGTACAACATAGAAGGTTGATTCTTGGCCTCCAAACATATGGATGTACAGCTTCACACAACACATGAATGCACACGGGCACAAACAAACACAGAAATATAGTGTTGTAACCCAAATGTAACTGAACGTTTCTCTCCCACCTGCCAGTTCCAGAAGAAACACACAGAGGCTTATATTAATTATAAACTGTTTGGCCTGTTAACTCAGGATTATTATTAACTAGCTCTTACAACTTAAATTAACCCATTTCTATTATTCTATATTTTACCATGGCTTTGTTATCTCACATCATGCTTCTCCTGCAGCTGCTGGCGGCTCCCTCAACTCCGCCTTCTTTCTTCCTGTATTCAGCTTGGCTTTCCCACCTAGCTATATTCTGCCCTGCCATAGGCCAAAGCAGCTTCTTTATTAACCAATGGTAATAAAATATATTCATAGCCTATAGGAGGGCATCCTACATCACCCAAGTATGTGTGAATCCATAAGGTCTAAGTGTCTGAATACATTATCAAATATTCGAGAAAAGGTCAATCTACCACATGGAAGAATTTCAAATGACTGAGAAAATCTTCTACCTTCCAAGAAGCGGCCTGAACAGCAGTACGCAACGATGCACTTTGCTGTGCTCAAAGGAAGCATTGGTGAGCATAAGTCATACTGTTCCTGTGAACTCAGGATGCAATGCCAGAGTGGCAACTTTACATACATCCAGGTCCCCTATTTTCGTGAGAACATCCAAGTCTTGTAGGCCCATGCTAAGAAATACCCAGGTAACTTCTCAAAGCTTTCAAGGTTCCAACTCACGGTGAAGCCTGAGAACCTGGCTGAGACAAATTCAGGGAGATAGAATGATCATGAGTGATCCACTGTAGTTGAGGACATTCCCCAAGGGTGGTCCTGGGGAGGTTATGCCAAGAGACTCTGCTGTCCTGAATAGGCTCATGCTACCGTTGTCCAGAAGGGTGACTGTAACAGGAGGAGTGCCGGCCTTTTGTTCCGTCCCACCTGGCTAGCTTACACCCGAAATAACCACACGGAAATTGCATTAATTAAATTACTTCCTGGCCCATTATATCTAGCCTCTTCTTGGCCAACTCTCACTCTTGATCTAACCCATTTCTATTAATCTATGTTCACCACGAGGTCGTGGCTTATGGGGAAAGCTTCTAACCAGCGTCAGTCTCAGGCAGGAGAACCATGGCGTCTGCCACACTTCCCTTCTTCCCAGCATTCTGTTCTGTCTACTCCGCCCACCTAAGGGCTGCCCTATCAAAAGGCCAACGCAGTCTCTTTATTTAACCAATGCAAGCAACAGAAATACAGACGGACCTCCTATACCAGGTGACCACTGGGGTAGATTTCTGGTCAAAGGATGAGTTCATGCTCTCTTTCTTACTGCTGCTTCCTGGTCACATGGTGTCTTCTGTCAGCAAGGACACCCAAAAGGCCCCCAGCAGCTGTGTCTTCCCAGTCTCAGGCTGTGAGCAAGTGCCCATCTGTTCATTATGGATCACGCTGCCTGCGGTCCTGCTACAGCAGCACAATATGGCATGAGGCAAGCCCGTCCTGGAAGGAGTCCTGGGCAGGACAGGAAAAGCACACTAGATAAAAATCAGGACAGCAGGTTCCTCCCTAACCCCATAATGGCTCCCTCTGTCAAGACATCTCTGTCATCGCTCACCCACTCTGTCCTGCCCCCAATTCGACCATCCTATTCCCTCATGTTTTCATCCCCCATCCCTCCCCCTCTGCCACACCCCCACCCCCAGTTTACACAGGAGATCTCATCTATTTCCCCTTCCCAGGATGATCCATGCTTCCCTCTTAGGGTCTTCCTTGTTACCTAGCTTCTCTGGGGCTGCGGGTTGCAGTCTGGTTATCCTTTGCTTTACATTGAGTATCTGCTATGAGTGAATACAGAGCTTGTCTTTCTGGGTCTGGGTTACCACACTCAGGATGATTTTTTTTTTTCTAGTTCCATCCATTTGCCTGCAAATTTCATGATGTCATTATTTTTTTACAGCTGAGTAATACTCCTTTGTGTATATGTATCACATTTTCTTTATCCATTCTTTGGTTGAGGGGCATCTAGGTTGTTTCCAGGTTCTGACAATTATGAATAATGCTGTTTTGAACATAATTGAGCAAGTGTCCTTGTGTTAGGTATTGAGTATCCTTTGGGGTGTATGTCCAAGAGTGGTAATGCTGGGTCTTGAGATAGACTGATTCACAGTTTTCTAAGAAATTGCCCTACTGATTTCCAAAGTGGCTGTGAAGTTTGCACTCCCACCAGCAATGGAGGAGTGCTCCCCTTACTCCGCATCCTCTCTGACATAAGCTGTCCTCAGTATTTTTGATCTTAGCCATTCTGACAGGTGTAAGATGGACTCTCAGGGTCATTTTGATTTTAATTTTCCTGATGGTTAAGCATGTTAGCAATTCCTTAAAAGTCTTTTAGCCATCTGAGATTCTTCTGCTGAGAATTCTCTGTTTAGAAACCTGGTGCTAGGGAAACTCCCAGGAATTCACCAGGATGACCCCAGCTAATACTCCTAGCAATAGTGGACAGGGTGCCTGAACCAGCTTTCTCCTGTAATCAGATTGGTGGATACCCTAATTGCCATCATAGAACCTTCATCCAGCACCTAATGGAAGCAGATGCAGAGATCCACAGCCAAGCACCAGGCTGGTCTCTGGGAGTCTAGTCAAAGAGAGGGAGGAGGGATTATATGAGCAAGCGGGAGGGGAGTCAAGATCATAATGGAGAAATCCACAGAGACAGCTGAACTGAGCTTCTGGGAACTCACAAACTCTAGACCAACAACTGGGGAGCCTGCATAGGACCAAACTAGGCCTTCTGTATGTAGGTGACAGTTGTGTGTCTTGGTCTGTTTGAGTGGCCCCTGGCAGTGGAACCAGGATCCATCTCTGATGCATGAGTTGGCTTTTTGTACCCTATTCCCTACAGAGGGATACCTTGCTTAGCCTAGATGCAGGGAGAGGGCCTTGTTTGTGCCTCAGTGTGATGTGACAGACTTTGTTGACTTCCCATGGGAGGCCTTACCCTTTGGGAGGAGTGGATGGGGGGTGGACTGGGGGGTGTAGGGGAGAGTCGGGGAGGGGAACTGTGGTTGGTATGTAAAATGAATAAAAAATTTAAAATTGAATAAAAAATTTTAAATGAAAAAAATAGGGCAGCATCACTGTTAACTGCCCACAGTACAGAACTTGTAGGAACCCTGTCTGAGTTCCATCCCAGGGCCCGATATGGTAGGCAGGGAAGACTGACAGCCACATGTTGTCCTCTGATTGCCATGTTGAGTGAGCAGCCTTGTTCCCTAACACTAAGCAAACAAATAATTACTAAACAGAACACAAAGAATAAAGCTTATTAACTTAAGAAGATTGGTTTCAGTGGAGCAGAGTGGTGCACACCTGTAATTCCAGCACTTAGGGGCTGAGGCAGGGGGATTACAGTGTGTGGAGGCCAACACAGGCTACGGAGTGACTGTGAGACAAGACAGGGCCACACGCATCCTGTCTCAAAAGCACCAAAAGCAAACAAACAAAAAAATGTCAACGTTGTGTAAGACCAAATCCTAATTCAATTTTCAGTATTGTTCTCTATAGTTTAGGATTACTAGTGGCTATGGAGTAAGTAATTGGATGAATTAAAAAACCAAGATGCAGTCAAGGTTATTAGCATTTCACACTTAATCAAGTAATCAGTGTGCTACAGAGCAAAGCATTAAAATAAAGAGCCATTCATCCATCACAGCAAGCAATATCAAGAGCCACCCATCCATGGGGTTGCACTGAGCATCTCAGCCAACCAGACGGGGAGGCAGAAGTTCTTGGCCTCTGCCTCCTCTCTTTCTCCTTTCTCAGCCAAGTTTAATGAAAGGCATGAAGACATTGCTTCCTTCTCCGTCTACCCCACTCAGCCTGCTGCTGCTGAAGGGTTAACTGGGCATGGTGACCCCACTGGCTGGGATAGCCAGGCATGTAATGTGTGCTGATATGTTAGCCAGCCTTTGAGGTGATAGGAGCCCTTCTGAACCAGCCACAGAGATGGCCAGGGCTCTGGAGGGATGGAAGTGACAACTGAGATATGGAATCAGCTTGTTTCCCATTGTGCTTCCAGGGAAGAAATCACACATGTTGCAGAGACACAAGGCCTCAAGTGGGCATGATGCCTGCTTGCCTCCTAGGTCCTCATGAGTGCACAGGGCAGCACACACCCTGCTGTCTGAGCCAAAGTAACCTCACCCACAGACACGGTCTTTGTTTTCCACATAAGCTGGAACTGAAGAACTAGCATTGTCTCATAGTCAGCCATCAGTTGCATCCACCCTATGGGTCATGTGCCCCCGTTGGCTACTACTTCTGAACCAGTGGCTCAGATCTGACCTGGTGTGTTCTGCCTGCCCTCCAGGGCTCCTGTACACACCTTGACACACCACCCACTGCTGGGAGGTCTGGGTAGTCTTACAAGTCCAAGTTACTTAATGGTCTATGTTCCTGTTCAAAGTAAAGCACACAATCGTTCCAGCTGCAGCCAGCATGAAGGTTAAGCTGAACATGCCAGCACAGACACAGCATGCAGAGAGCACCCTTGTCCCCTCCAGGCTGACTTACATCACGCTTTGTTTGAGGCTCCCTCCTTCCATCCCTCCTGTCCTCTTTGCCTACAGGAACAGAAAGACGACAGAAAGTAAGCGTTCAGGTGGATGGTAGGTGTTTTAACTTCAAGGATTGACTCAACCTCTTGCACTCTGTGATGAGATTTTGTTTGTGCCCGAAGATCAGAGTGCAGACCTGGCCACTAGTTAGCCATAGAGACCAGGCACTGGTGGCTCACACCTTTTAATACCAGCACTTGGGGAGGCAGAAGGATCTCTGTGAGTTCAAGGCCACCCTGGGCTACATGAGATTGACTCTGGCTAAAAGAGAAACAGAGCTCACACAAAGGTGATCCCAGTGCTTGGGATCCCATGCTTTTAATCCTAGTACTAGGGAGGTGGAGACAGGTGTGATATGGCTGAGTGGAGAGAGGAATAGAAGGTGGGAGGAGACAGGAGCTCAGAGCATTCAGTCAGAGCATCTGCGGATGCAAAGTTCTTGCCCACTTTGGTCTGAGGACTTGGAAGAAGTAAAAGGTCTATCTAGTGACTGGCTGCTCTGTTTCTCTGATCTTTCAACTTTCACAGCCTAATGTCTGACACCATATTTTTATTATTAAGATCAATTAGAATTCGTACTACAGGAATCCTTTAAAATGCTAGATGTCCTGTGACGAGAATAACATTGGCAGTGATATTTAACAAGCCCCAACCACATGTTTATTAGGGTAAGATTGGAAGAACACATCAGATTCCCAACCTTGAGGTTACAAAAGTGAACAAATGCAAAAATGCCTAATTCTACAACACAGTGTTAAGTAATGAACAGCCGCCATGCAGGAGTCTTAAGGAAGCCGAGCTGAGGATTGGTTGAGCACTTTCTGGGGCTTAACCCTTGTTTTTGTCGGAGGTCCCCATTGCCTTTGGCCCCATTTTACAGTCCAGTTAACCTGTGTACAGCACCCGTGCCAACCCACAAGCCATGCAGGTAAGAAACACAGCCTCTGAACTCCTCCCTACCAGAAGCTGACTGCTGCGCTTCTAAACATAGCCTTGAAATTGACCAGTAGCATTTACTTCACTAAGACAAAATACCTCACAGAAGCCACTGAGAAGAAGAATGGCTATGCAGGCACACAGCTCAGAGGGAAGTGTCCATCATGGCCAGGAAGATGTGGTGGCTGGAGGGGTTCAGCCTGGCGTAGGGGAGTGTGAGGTGTTGTCTCCTCACATCTTGGTAGATCTGAGAGCAGAGAATGAAACAGGAAGGAGGACTCTGCTGCACATCCCAGACTGGCACCTAGTTGCCCCTTGCTAGTGACACCTTATGGCCTAAAGACTCCACAGTCTCCCCAAACAGTGCCACTACCTGGGAACCAATTGTTCAGACATAGAAACCTATTGGCAGATTTTTTACATTCCCACCATAACAATGTAATAGCCATCTTTGTAAACCCTGCTGAAAGGACACACAATGAGGATGGGACACCTGTCTACATGTGGGCATGAAAATATGCTCTAAGCATGACAGGTTTTAGTCGTGAGGAACAGCAACTTGTTGGGTATTTCATTTCAGTCACAGGAATATCCCTACCTACTTCCAACTTCTTCCTTGTGTGAACGGGGGCACAGGAGTCTAGAAACTACACTCCCTGGCTTGCCAGCAGGGTTTTCACCTAGGCACACCCATTGAGAGCAGGTGGAAGCAAAGAGGGAGGATTAGCCCCATGCAGAGCAGGCCCACGTTTGAGTTTCAGAATCCAGGGGGATCCGCTGCTAATCTGTATCAGAGATCAGCAGCCCTGGGCTTCTGCCAGCCTCCGTTTGCCTTCCTAAGACTGGCAGCCATGTTTCTTCCTCATGGGTGCTCCCTGGAAGTCCTATAGGTTCCATAGCTTTGGTTTCCTTGGTTGGGTCCTTTCAATTTGAAACATTTAAGATAAACCCCTGGTCTTAGGGTTTCTATTGCTGTGAAGGGACACCATGACCACAGCAACTCTTATAAAGGAAAACATTTAATTGAGGGGGCAGCTTACACTTCAGAGATTCAGTCCATTATCATCATGACAGGGAGCATGGTGGCATGCAGGCAGACTTGGCTCTGGGCTACACCTTGATCAGAAAGCAACAGGAAATGGTCTCAGTGTCACAGGGGAGCTTGAGCTAACGAGACCTCAAAGCCACCACAGTGACAGGCGTCACAAGACCTCAAAGCCCGCCACCACAGTGACACGCGTCTTCCGACAAGACCACGCCTATTCCGACAAAGCCATAGTGCCACTCCCTTTGGGGGCCATTTTCTTTCGAAACAAGACACCCCTGTTTTCAGAATAAGCCTCATTAATCTGCAGGGGCTGCCGTGAAGGCATCCGGACTGTATGGCTGAACAATAGTGGGTTGCTATGTACAGTTGTCAATCAGATCAACATACCCCAGCCTCTTCTGAGGGCCTACAGGCAAGGACTGCTCCATGCTCTGACCCTTCATTATAGATTAGGCATCCGTGCTCGCAGGGTAGTTTCCCTGGGTGGACCCAAAATCTTAGAGTCATCTGTCAAACTGGAGAGTTCAGGATGATTTGATGGCTGCAATAAACATCCATCTCTACATCTCCAAATGAGATTACATTCCAGGGAACTAGAGTAAAAACTTGATTATGTCTTCTTTTAGAAGACTCAATTAAATACTCCAAATGTAATGGTCAGTATAAGACAGATGTTGGAGCCAGGCAGTGGTGGTGCACACCTTTAATCCCAGCACTTGGGAGGCAGAGACAGGCAGATCTTTGTGAGTTCACAGTCAGTCTGGTCTATAGAGCAAGTTCCGGGACAGCCAGTGCTACACAGAGAAACCCTGTCTCAAAAAACAAAAGCAAACAAACCAAGTCAGATGGTGTTCATCATTGTATATCTACAAACACAAGGCTGCAAACTCTTCGGCGAACCCTGGGAGGCTGTGCAAGCCACGCTCTTCTCAACTGAGCACTGTGGACTTCCTCAAACTGGAGCAGTTAAATCTTGAATCTTTCAATCCATTCAGCTACAAATGCCTTAAGATTCATGTGATTTTATTTGATTGGGTGTTAATATTTGCTTGTATGTGTTGCACCATGTGCCCGGTGCACACGGAGGCCTAAACACAAAGTTGACTTGGATCCCCTGGAACTGGAGTTACAGAGACTTATGAACCGTGGTGTGGGTGCTGCTCGGAACTGGAGCCTCGTCCTGGCGAGAGCAGCCACTGTTCGTAACCGCTGAGCCGTCGCTCCAGCCCTAAGACTTTCTTCTAACTGAAAAGATTAGACAGTCCCCACCAAGTCCACCCCACAACAAATTTTTGTTGGTTTGTTTTTTGCTTTCGTTTTGTTTTTCCAGACAGGATTTCTCTGTGTAGCTTTGGAGCCTGTCCTGGTACTCATTCTCAAACTCACAGAGATCCGCCTGCCGCTGCCTCCCGAGCGCTGGATTGAAGGTGTGCGCCACTGCCGCCCAGCTGACAGATGTTCCTTAACAGCTGTAAATAACCACACTTCAGACAATTTTCTTGTGGAAATCGTGATTTTTTTAAGCAGTTATAAATTTTCACAATGTCTAATGTGTACAAATTTGAGAATGACATTTTTTTTATAAAGTTCATAGTCAAAAAATCATCAGTTTTAGTGTTCTGGAAACCAGAACCCCTGAAGGAGCCAGAACCCCTAAAGGTGACCACAGGCTTTGACCCGTCACAAGCTGCACAGTCAACTCTTCTCACTGCTGCAGCCTTTGACAAACCAAGCAGATGAGGAGAAAGAGACGGCTCGCAGTTCAGAGCCCTTGCTGCTCCGGCAGAGCACCCACGTTTGGGTTCCAGCACCAGGTCAGGCAGCTCCCAACTGCTTGTGACTCCAGTTCCAGGGGATCTGACTTCCTCCAGGGTTAAGTCAGTTTGTGTTTCTCCCATTCTCATCAAAAGGGCCAGGTCCTCGGTGCCTTCCAAGGCTTCATCTGCCCCTTCCCTTCCTGGCAATAGACACAGCATCTACTGCTAAGCCGCGTCTTTGGAGCACTAACCATCAGCTCTCCTGTCTTCGAGATGTTGATACGCTCCCCTGTCTTCCTTTCATCGTTCTCCAAGATTGCCCACACTCTCACTACGTCTTCCGCTCTGTCCTCACCACCTCAGCACGGCTGTCACCGCAGCTGGAAGAATGAACGCCATAGAGAGGAGAAGGTGTAGCCTGACAATGGGCTGTCCTAAAGCGGGACGAGTGGTACGGAGGCAAGAGGTCCCTGCAATTAAAAGTGATTCCTCTTCGAAAGAGGCAGCTTACAGTGAGCAGCAGCCTTCCAGATTGGGGTCCTCCCTGTTCCTGTGAGGAGCTTTCTATTCTTAGCTGCTCCGTGCAGAAGCAGCTGCTGTCACTGTCCCTACCTAGTGGCATCCAGGAAGAAACCCGGTGGTGGTCTTTTGTGTTCAGCCTTAAGAAGCAGGATGGGACTCAGTTTTCTCAGTCTTAATCACTCCCTGGAATAAATTAAGGCACCTGAGAATCACACAAACATTTTAATGGTGAGAATGTGATCCTGTGAAGCTCCGAGTTTGTGGTTAACAATGACAGTGTTTCCTGTAATATTAGAATTCCATGAGAGATCATTTTCAAAGAGCATCACTGCTCACAAAGAGCTTAAAAACGTTAAGTATTCTCTCACTGAGCCTTCCCATTTCATTCTCCTGAGAAGAGGTGGCTTTCACCTAAGTTCCTAATGCTGGAAATGAGATTTATGGTCCATAATATATATCCTCTCTCTCTCTCTCTCTCTCTCTCTCTCTCTCTCTCTCTCTCTCTCTCTCTCTCTTATGTTTACCAAGCATATGCTTGGCATTTCCTCCTTTCTGTTGCCTGTTTAAGAAGGCTTAGTTGGCTTGGGAATATGGCTTAGTAGTAGAGAGACTGACAGGCAACAGGAAGGAGGAAAGGCCAGGATGACTGACAGTTGGGCCCTGCTCTGTACTCTGTTTCCCACAAGCTCCGTAAAAGTGACTGATCCCTGAAGACAATCCCTCTGATGAGGGAGAACCTTCAAGACTGCTTCAATTAATTGCTCATAGTTACAGGAGGCTCCGTGTTCAGGAATTGCATCTGATTAGGCTGAAAGTAATTTAGCCGAAGTAATTCAGCTCACTGCAACTGGGGTGAAAAAGACGCTCCATTGAAAGCCTAGTTGAAAATGAATATTTAGCAAATCATTTTCTTCCCGATCATAGCTCTTCTTAAATAAATTGTTAAAATGTCTGAGTGCTGCTAAGAATTTGGGGGACAGAATCCTACCCACTCTTTACTTTGTGAACTTATATTCATTTATTTTGGCTTATTTTTTCTTTGTAGCAACAAATATATGAACAAACTCAAGACCCTAAACACTGGTAATTGTGATACTCTGGGTAGTTCCCTGGGTATTATTTGGAGGGGGAATAATTTTTCTACTTCAGTATATTACAGAGTTGAATCAATTATAAAAATACATTAAGGAAATTGATAAAGATGTGAGACTAATGAAAGACAAGATGTTACAAACCCTAGCGGTGCACTGAAAGAACTGTCATTAGAAGAATAAATGAGTGTTATTTTAACTTAATTGCCCTGAGGCAAAGTGTACACTTGTTAAACATTATTGATCCAATCACCTGTGGTCATGAGCGATAGATGAAATGGTCTGGAGACTGAGCAGAAGAGAGCAATTGGCTGGATCAGGAGTGTGACGGGCTGCTGGGGCTGACATGGGAACAGTCCTTCCCTGAGCTAACAGAGTTTGTTCAAATATTAGCTAGCAAATGGAGTGTCTATAAACACAAAGAAACTGTCTCAGAACAAAGCCCCCCTTTCTGCCCCAGTGAAACAAAGACATCACAAAGGAAGGAATCCCTCACCCAGAGCTAGCCATGGGTAAACCAAATTTTCCTCCTTCCTAGATTTCCTCTGCATTCAATGCTGGAACAAGAGGGTCCTGTTACTGAGGAAACACTAAACCAGGGTGAATGCAGCAGATTTGCATGTAGTTCCCTGCAATAGTGGACTGTAACCAGGAATTATTAAACAAATAAACTCTTTCCTGCAATAGCGGACTGTAACCAGGAATTATTAACCAAATAAACTCTTTCCGCTCCCATATTGCTCTTAGCCAGGGAGTTTTCAGCATAGCCACTGAGTGAAGCTAGAAGAGGTAACCGTTCCCCCTCTCTGCTTGCTGCGCTCCCGCTGAGGTGTCCCTGGCACAGTTGTTTCCACTCTTACTTCACCTCCTCTTCCTCACGTTCTCAGGGAAGTCAGACATGCTTTGATGTGGCTGCTTGCACAGTGCCATTTGACAATTCTGTGATGCCCTCTGTTATTCTGTTGTGTAGGTGATGGAGCACATGTGTGTGTAATTTGTCTTTTATTCATAACCAAGGGAGAGTATGTGACTTTGGAAGAAAGCTTGGGTGGGGGGGGACGGATGGACTGAAATATCAGGTCTGTATTCCAGAGTCCAGAAGCTATGGCAAGCCCTTGGAACAGGACAACCATCGCTGTACTGAACAACAGCTACTTATTTGTTGGGGACCAGCCTCGACAAAAATACCTATTGCTAGGGTAGAGGTGTGGGGATTTAGAAAATATTAGTAAAGAATGTGAAGATGCAAATGAAAATAATAAAACGGAGAAACATAGGATAGTATCGGGAGGGAGTTCCAGTGAGTACCGAAATTCATCCGCATTTGATTTCCAATTGTTTTAAATACCCCTGACCCCAAAAGGTAGGAGTAAGACAAAAAACTGCATTAACATAATACCAGGAAATGAACACACCAGTCGAAGGGCCCGGGCTACTTCCATAGTTAAACATTCTGTTGCTAGAACAAAACAAGTCACACTCACACCCTAGACCAAAACATTCTGTAGGCAAACCGCTCCCTAGGTGGAATTCCAAGTTATCTCGTTAAGGGAACTGGAACTTAGTTGGATCCTTAGACTCTTGTTTGAAGTAGGAACATATCTACTTCTCTATTGCTGAAATATATTAGCCACACCTGTTGACAATAACTCTGAGAGAGCAGAACTCTGTTCTAAATCTGGGTGGGACCTTTGTTTGAGGTAGAAGCACAATAACCTTGAAGGACTAGAGGAAAGTTCCAACTCTCTGACCTTTGGTCAACGTGGAAATGGGCTCACATTTTTGGGCCTCCACACTTAGTCTCAAGGGGCCGCAGGGCACACTGGAGAAACAAATGGTGTTCAGGATAGGTGACATCTCTCCGCTCTTGCATAGTCACTAAGCTAACTTTCCAAAGGCTGACCAGAGGTCTCTGTCTCCGGTCCATCTCATGGCCCCACATTTTCAAACATCAATGCAGCCCTCCATTTGGACGTAGGCACTGAAAACCACCTGTCCGGGTGCCCTGGACAACGGGAAAGTGGCTACGGGTCTGCCTGGGAGTACAGCACTCTCCTGGTGTCTGTCTTTCATGTCACCAGTTTGGTGGTAGCAGAGGGATTGCTTATCTCTAACTGTTAGAAACCAATAATGCAGCCACCGAGAGAGGGACCACCATTGTTAGGAACCACACATCCATGCCAGTTTCCAGCAGATAGATGCAGCGATGTCTCAGGAATCATCTAACCCAATGGACAATCAGATCAAAGGCTGTGTGTGCTGAGGTAGTGCAGTGAGGGGACACAGCCAAACTCAGAAGCGAAGAGCAAAGTTTTGCATGTTTTCCAAGAGAAGTCGGCTGGACATTCATGAATGACAAGGCAAATACACAGAGACATGAAGATCATTTAATAAATTTTTAACCCATTGGGAAACAGGACAAAAAAGTTAAAAAGTAAAAAAGATAAACAGGGCTTTCGATTCCTTTAGGGATGTCCGTTTTTAAAATAATAGAGCTGTTATGATCTGCTGGCCTGGTCTGTCAACTGGGTACCCTGTCCCTTTAAGGGACAAGCCCTGCCTTCTCCCAACCCTCCCTTTCTGCTGAGGGAAGCAGATATCCTGCCTCCTCCAGTCTGCGCTCTCTGTTTTTCCTCTCTTTCCTGAAGAGGTAGCTTCTCCTCTTCACCCCCCCCAATTCTCTTTCATTCTCTCTCTGCCTTTCTCTCTCCTCATCTTCCTTCTCCTCTTCCCCCTTTCCCTTTCTGCTCCATAACCCACTGAATAAACTATACCCAAACCCTCTCTCTGCATGGCGTGCCTATCCATCTCTGTCTTTCACCCACTGCGGCTCCTCATGGGACCTGTTGACCCACCGAGGTCTCTCACCCACCACGTGGCTCTTTGCCTGGGACCCGTTGCCCCTAGTGACCCGCACGTCCCTCAGAGAAAGGCACCATTTTATTTTTACCATTACAAGAACATTTTGTTAAAAATATTTGCGTCTACAAGGCAGGCAAATTCTGAATTATACATGAATATTTCTGTCCCTCACTGATTTAACTCTGTCTTTCTTGAAAGTTGCATGTCCATGCCTCAGTGTTCTGGGGTGTGGGTGTGCAGGCTGGAGGGCTCCCGCAAGTGTCTAGAGCCATGACGACCCAGTTTCTCAAAAGTGGCTCAGGTCTTAGCTTGGAGACTTTGGCCTTAGTTTCTATGGTTGGGTCTGCCCAGCTCAGCTTGACTCAGGACTCAGCCATGGACACCCTCAAGCAGATTAAAGATCCCATCCTTCTCCAAGGGTCTCCTGATTTCCTCCAAAGTCCTGACCCACCAGTTCCTTTCTGGCTCTGTGGAGTAGGAAGAGCCTGCCATGCACCTACCCCACAGAAAAGCACTACAGAATCAGTCCCTCTCACCCTTTGCCCACCCAAAAAGGATCTGCTTTCATGTCCTCACCCTCTGCCCGCCCCCCATGCATTTGCCTTTTGCCTGCTCAGGTTCAGTTCTCCGAAGCCTTCTCAAAGAAAAATGCTACATTTACCAGGAGTATGTCCACCTCAGTCATCCTAAATTAGGGGTTGCTGCAGGCAGCTCTCCAGTTCCCACTCCAGTGTCCAGCTCCCGCGATTATTACAGATCACCCAAAAAGGTGGGATACACTCTGCAGAAGAGTGAGAGGAAAAATGCTCACATCCCGAGAGTATCCAATGACACAAACAAGCAGATACTTCCGTTCCTTTTTGTGATGTTTAGATCCAAACTGGAGTGAAAGAAGTAATTGTCCTCATTAAATGAAGATGTGTACGTTACTAGAACATAAATAATGTGTATCAAAATAGAAGTCACAATCCTTCACAAGCCCTACCCAAGGCATGAAGAAACGTCACCTTTATGGTTATTTGCTGCGACCTGACTAATGTGAGTTAGTGGACATTGTTAGTAAGCTGACTGACAGGAATTGATGTTGGACTGGCATGGATACACAGTCAGGATGACACATAAGCAGGTAGGATGCTCAGCACATAAACTGTGGCATTTTCTGCTTCACGCTCGCAGTCACGAGCTGAGATGGTACGAAGGCACGAGCTTCTCTCTAGTGACGAGACTGACGGCAAATAAAGCAGGGGTACAAAACTTCCCGTTCCCTTCTGCATGTGTGTGTGTGCAGGTGTGTGGGCAGACGGGTACATGTGCACACATGGGGCCAGAGGACAACCTTGGTTTGCTCCCAGGAACCGAACACCTTGTCTCCCAGCTTGGGTCTCTCACTGTTCTGGAACATGCTGGATGGTTTGGGCTGGCCGGGGATCTCAGAATCTACCTGACTTTGCCGCCCCCGCGTGTGACTGCAAGCAGGAACAGTCATGCCTAGGTTTTTATGTGGGTACTAGGTGTCAAACTCAAATCATTGTTCTTAGGCACCAACCGTTTGTCATCCAAGCCACCTCCCAGTCCCACCCCAACGATCTTGTTTGGGTTTGTGAACTGGGTTATTTATTTAGCAACTTCTCAGCTAAGAAGCATGAACTCAGCTCCTCTGAGCCAAAGCCTGCACTAAGCAAGGGCGAAAGTGAAGGGGCTGAGCTGGAACTAGCTTTGGCACTGATCGACCCCAGTCTGCCAGCAGAGGTGAGCACAGGCGTATGGACAACTATCACACACCGCCACAGACACAACAGAAGCGACTTTTTCCCCTGATCTCTTTCTCACACCAACCCTGCTCTTCATTAGCATCCCTACTCCACACATCAGGAAACATAGGCCCAAGGGAGTGAGACACATACCTACAAAGAACACAGCTGGAATCTCAGCCAGCTCCCAGACTCTGGGTCCCAGGACCTCACCTCCTCATCTGCCAAGGGCACACAGTGAGGTGCGTCAGATTATAAGTATTCCCAAAGGAGCGCTGAACAATACCAAAAGGGGAAACCTGCAGAATCTCCATGGCAAAGGCAGGGAGTGCCTGCGTGAGCAGAAACGCTGGCATCCAGTCGTAGACAACGAAGACGAAATAGAAGCGCTTCCGCCCCCAGAACCATGTTACATATACATACACTCTCTATAATTACCAGCTTACAGCTTGTGGGTCAAAGCGGAGTGTGTGGGCGAAGATTTACAGAAAGCTTTTCCCAGCTGAAGTCTTGAGATGAGCATGATTCCTGAAATACAGCACAGGCCTGGGTTTTCACAGGGTTGGGGTCGGGTACATTCATGCATGGAGAAGAGGACTGGTGGGTTTCAACTCCAAGGTCAATGTGAATATCACAGTCATTAACATTAACATGGTTCTAAAAGATAGTAAGAGTCACTGAGCTAGCCTTGGTCTATGTCAGTTCCCAGCCAAGCTGAATCCTTCTGCTGCAATGACGCCCCACCCGGCTGGCCTATCTCAACTGTGAACTTAATGTGGCTGCCTCTAAGGCTCAAGGTCTATAAGCTTTATTCATTATTATTAAACCCAAAAGCTAATTAGAAATGGGGAAAAAATGGCAGAGTAGATGCACACTCCACCACGAATGGAGGCAGTTTTGTTTAGGATGCAAAGCCAAGACTGTGGCTTTCGAGAGCTTCCGAGAGACTTGGGGGCTGTGGTATCTAGCATTTGTCAGTCTGACACAAGCTAGGGTCACCTAGAAAGAGAGAATGCCAGTTGAAAACCGTCTCCATCATTCAGCTTGTGAGCAGTCTGTGATTCATTTTCATGAATAATTATTGGTGTGTGAAGGTTTAGCCCATTGTGGCCAGTGTCACCCTGAACAGATGGTCCTGGGGTGTTGTTTACAAAAGCAGACTGAGCATGAGCCATGGACTGTACTGTACCATGAGGTGCAAACAAATTTACAATGTCCTAAGCTTCAACTCCTGCCTCCAGATTCCTGCTTGCGTTCCTGCCCTGGACTATTTCCATGGTAGTCGATGGTCCAGACACAGAAGTCGAGAAAACCCTCTCCTCCCAAGTTGCTTTTGGTTATGTTGTTTATGGTTTGTGGTGTTTTCATAGCACAAAACAAAGTAGACAGGCGTCAACGTAAAGAAAATACGCTGTCACCCTCAGAAGGCAGGAAACAAGGCTCTAGAACTGTCTCTTCATGGGGGAGATCACTCAAAGGCAGGAGAGGGAGATGGATGGTGGGTGAGCAGCTAGGAACCCATCTGGTCATGTTATATAGCTCACTCTTTCCGATTGAGATGTAACCGTGCGTGCGTGCGTGCGTGTGTGTGTGTGTGTGTGTGTGTGTGTGTGTGTGTGTGTGTGAAAGAGAGAGAGAGAGCCCAAATCAGCTTAAATAACAATTCCAGTGTCTCTGTATTGGCTCTTTCTTGTGTTGGAAACATTCGAAAATTATTTCTTTTCATTATAGCTCATTTTATAGCCAAATGAAGGATAACTAACACTAAGGATATTTGAAAAGCCACGTGAAACTGGATCACTTTATAAACTATATAAAAATACATATTTATACATTCATTATGTATATTTGTTGTATAGTACATATTTACATCAACATAATTATTATATACTCCATATATGTGTATTGGAGTTGCCCTACACAGGGGACAATGCTCCTCCCAGAATCCATATGTTGCCAATAAAAGGCCCAGTGCAGGTGTGGGATTCCTCCCCTTGCGTTGTGTTGGCCAGCGGTGTCCCAGAGATAAGCCCAAACAATATTTATGTTACCACTGCTCTTAACTGCCCTCCTTAACCTGATTGTAAGACCCAATGCTGAAGACACTACACACACTGGTCACAGGACATGGAGAAATCAAATTGGCACTGACCAGAAATCTTCCAGATGACCCTGGTTTGATTCTCAGCACCCACATGGAGGCTCACAATTGTCTAAGTCTCCAGTTTCAGGGGATCCAACAACCTCTTCTGGCTTCCACGGCCACCAGACACATACATGGTTCATGGACATACATACAAGCAAAACAATCAAAAATAGGATGAAATTTGTTTTTTAAGTAAAATAATTAAACGGACACTAATTTGGCAAGGGTGAGGTATATCTGGGAGGAGTTAGGAAGAGGAGGAGGGGTGCAAATGATCAAAGAACGTTGTTTGCAGGTATAAAATTCTCAAGAACAAATAAAATGCATTTTAAAACCGTCCTCTCCTTTATAATCTTTCATTACATGGTCTGAGATTTAGAACAAAGACTTGCAAACCAGACCACCAGGGCTTTGGACTTGCAGAATAACTTCTGGGAAAAGAGAATTAAGAACAAAGGTCAAAGCATCCCAGGCTCTGTCCTGCAGTAAGAAAACGTGGGCTTCCACAGAAGAGAGAAAAGCCATGTATACCTTCACAGGCTGAACCTAGTAATCAGATTAGTGCCAGGTATACAGCAGGTGCTTAGTGACAGGGAATGCTACAGACTGAGCCCTGGAGGCCACCGTGACAATGTGACTGGCAGTGTATTGTAGAGGCTGAGACATTTGTGTGGGGAAAGCTGAGACACAATTGGGAGCGAGATCCCCTTGCTGGGAGAAGGTGGAGCATGACGGTCTACACAGCCAGGCACAAAAACCCACAGGAAGCACGGACAGAAAAACGGGCCAATGTAGATGAGCTACAAGCAGGGAGCCGAAAGGGCGGTGACGGTCAGCCCTGGATCCAGTGCCCTCATCTCTCACCCTCAGGCAGCCCTTCTGTCTCTCCCATGTGCTTGCTTACCGCTGTGTCTCTCTTCACATTATTCTTGAGTACCTCAGACACAGAACTATGCCAGCTCCTCCCCGTTCTGTTTTCTTTAGATATTATTATTTTCTTATTATATGTTTGGGGGGGGGTTGCCAAGGCACACATGCAGAGGTCAGAGAAGAACTCGATGGACTCTGTTCTCTCCTCCCACTGTGTGGGTCTCTAGGACCGAATTCAGGTTGTCAGGCTTTTTCACAGAATGTTACACAGTGACGCACTCTCCCTTATCTTATATGGGACCCCACATCCTTTACCCTCCTGAAGATGTCCCCTTCCTGAATCAAACACTCTCTGTGTGTGTTTAACTGTGTTCAGCCTGCGTACCTGCTAAGAAGTCCCACAGAGATTGCCCTACTTCCTGTTTCCGTCATCAGCCTGCCTGCCATTTTGTCCCAGATTGCCACTACAGTGTGTGGACTCCTTGGTGCATGCCCAGAGCTGGTCCCTTCCCCAGGCTTCCTCCCTCCACCTGTGTGCATGGACGACAGCCCCAACCTCCTGGGCCTCTTCTCCACTCCTCACTTCGGTGCTGATGTTGGGCACCAGAGGCCACAAATCCGCAGCACCCATGTCCTGCCCTGTGCCCATCTCACCCAGATGCTCTGCCTGGAGGTGACTCAGCCGAGCGTGTGAGCCATCTCCTGGAAAGAAGATCCCTCTGCGTTCTCAGAAGGAAAGCCTGTCTCCAGGAAAGCTGAGTTGTGCTCTCTGGAGCTGTGCAGGAGAAAACGTTGGTGATTATTTCTACTTTCAACTGGCACACAGTTGAGCCTGTGTGGGGTTACGGTGGAGAGCATCAGCACTCATACTCAATGAGTAACAGTCGAGTGACCAACATTTCCAGCCCCCCTGCACACTTACCGTTTCTTTGACTGGGAGGTTTTGAATTCCTCTCTCCTAGTTCTTCATGACAAACTGCTGTCAACTGTTGTCACTTCATTGCACTGCAGACACTAGAACTCACTTCTTTCTGGCTACATTTCAGTACTTAGCACCTGCCTCCTCCACCACCATCCTCCTCCGCTCCCTTCCGTCCTAGTTCATGCTGCTGATGTGATAAGACACACAGACAAAAAGCAACTTGGGGAGCAAAAGGCTTATGTGGATCATACTCCCCCAGTTATAAATATTCATTAGACATATAAAACCTTCTCTCCCAACCCTCCTTCTTGCCCTAGCTATAATTCAATATGCAAACACTTCCTGTTCAGTATCTTTTAAAACATAAACTTTATACACATTTTCTGGAGAATCTGCGATGTTCTGATACATGAACTCATTATATACGTCCACATTCATCTACAAAAATCTATCTGTTCACCTGCTTATCTTTCCCCAGCAGTGAGAACATTTGGATTCCTTTTTGTAGACTTACTAAACTACTCCATGGAGCATTGTGGGGTATCTATCTATCTATCTATCTATTATCTATCTATCATCTATTTATCATCTATCTATCTATCTATCTATCTATCTATCTATCTATCTATCTGTCTATCTATCTATCTACAATGATATAGTCCATGGAGCATCGTGGAGTATCTATCTATCTATCTATCTATCTATCTATCTATCTATCTATCTATCTATCATCTATCTATCTATCTATCTATCTATCTATCATCTATCTATCATCTATCCATCTATCTATCTATCTCTCTATCTATCTATCTATCATCTATTTATCATCTATCTATCTATCTATCTATCTATCTATCTATCTATCATCTATCTATCTATCTATCTATCTATCTATCTATCTATCTATCATCTATCCATCTATCTATCTATCTTTCTATCATCTATCTATCTCATCTATCTCATCTATCTATCTATCTATCTATCTATCTATCTATCTATCTATCTATCTATCTATCTATCTATCTATGGGCACTCTGCTGCTCACACCTGAACCTCTATTGCTCTAGTCCACCTGTGACCTCCGTACCATGGAGCAGTGTTCCCCATGCCTAGCTCTGGCATACTCTCCCAGCCTCTGAGAATGGTCATTAGACCCTCATCCTCTTGCATAATCAACTTTTAAATTCCACACAGGAGGTAAGTGAGATCGTATGGAGAAATACTTCCTAGATAAACAACTCACTGTCCACCATTTGAGTTCCTCAGACTGTTTTGTGTGGCGTACAGCGGGTAAAATGGGAAGTCCTGAGTCCTTTATAATGGGGGACTCTTTGTATAATATTTAATTTATTTCTAATATATGTAGTATATATCAATACGGTAAGTATATTTGCCTCGGGCTGGAGAGATGGCTCAGAGGTTAAGAGCACTGACTGTTCTTCCAGAGGTCCTGAGTTCAGTTCCCAGCAATCACATGGTGGCTCACGGCCATCTGTGATGAGATCTGGTGCCCTCTTCTGGCCTGCAGGCATACATGGAGGCCAAATGCTGTGTACATAATAAAAAATTAATTAATTAATTTAAAAAAAGTATATTTGCCTCAATGTGAGAACGTCAAATACCCCTAGACATTGCCTTTGCAGTTCTGTGAGGACTAACAATCTTCAAACAGATGTATGGAGGAGACGCTCGGGAAGAGAAGTAATAATCCATGGATATCCCAAAGTAGAACGAGCCCTGCGAAGAGCTCAGACAGGGAGCTGTGTGCAAAAGCCGGTGACTTCCGGGAAGTGAGACTTATTGATGTTCATCTACATATCCACAGTTGCAGTTTTTTTCCTATAGGACAAAGGTGAGTCAATCTCAAAATATATTGCGTCCACCTCAAAACAAAATGGGACAATTACAGATGTTACATCAGCTAGACCAGGCTCATGGCAGCCTTTCCCATATAAAAGTGCCACCAATATTTGCTGACTGAAGACAATGGATGTATGAATGTATATTTTTCTACTGGGATTACTTATTGAAACTGGAAGAATCAATCCCATGATACAGTGCAGAAATATTTTTGGTGCAAAAAAAAAAAGTGTTAAGTGCTTGGTGGTTAGATACAGAAAAGATGATTGTAAAAAGGGAGTACTGTCCTAGGGGTCCTGGGTGTCGGATTGACAGGAAGGGTGAGAGGCAGGGGCATGAGCCTCCCATATTCATGGGTCAGACGGTGACAGGTGATCTAGCTAGCTTTTAGATCAAACCATTAAAAGGTGAAAAGGTCAAGAGGAACATGGACTCCATAAGATTCATCGTAGCTCTTATGAGCCTCAACGGGAATGAGAAAGGCTTCATTATGCAATCGGAGTGGTCACGGCCTGCAAATGTTAATTCAAGTCACTCCTATGGACATGTCCCACTGTGGAAGTGGTTACATGTGATGCTATTAGTTACCAAACCAAGGCGTTTATAAACCAAGGCATTTGCCAAGTGCGTTGGCGGGGACCCCAGATGGGCAGGCTGCAGCTAAGAAGGGAAACTGTGACAATAGCCTTAATGATCTGTGGGGGGACCCCATACTCTTGAGTACATATCAATGCATATTTAAGGTTTTGAGAGTCACAGAAAGTTATGTCACACACAGGAGTGGAAAATTAATGTTTTTCCATGCAATGAAATAGCCAGAAATAATTCTGCACTGGTCTGCAGAGTGTTAAATGTCAATATTCATAACATTTAGTCACTTGGCCTTAGAGAATCTTCAACACAGGATTGACTTCTATCTGTCTGTTTGTCTGTCTATCTATCTATCTATCTATCTATCTATCTATCATCTATCTATCTATCTATCTATCTATCTATCTATCTATCTATCTATCATCTCCATCATCTATCTATCATCTCTATCATCTATCTATCATCTATCTGTCTGTCTATCTATCTGTCTATCATCTATCTATAATCTATCTATCTACCTATCTGTCTATCTATCATCTATATCTATCTATCTGTCATCTATCTATCTATCTATCATCCATCTATCTGTCTGTCTGTCTGGAAGCTCAGCTACACTCCCCTCGCACTAGAGGCTGTGCAGTGTTTTCAGGGATGTAAGTGGTTTGCTGCAGTGGAACTTCCCCCAATAGGACCTCTGGGGACGCCTGGGGTTCCGGGGCCCGAAGAACACACTTGGAGGAAACACTCATCGTGGCTGGCTGGCGGCTCATTGTTCTTCTCTGTAGTCTCATCGGTTCTACCATTGGCTTAATAGTAGTTAATGCTGCTGATGGCTCCATTAGGTGTTCAGGTGCTTCCCTCTAGTGGTTGCATGTGTGTACAACAGAGCAAAGGAACTGCTTTACCTGTTTGGTTTTATTCCCAAGTGAATGATGCATGCAACATGGATATATAGTTTCATGTCTAGAAAAAAAAAATAGGACAAACCCTGGAATTAAAAGCCATTTCATGAAAATTGCAAACTGTGCCCATCCAGGTGATCTTAGCTTGCTCTGAAGAGGGCGCTGAAAACTGACACAGCCCCAGGGTAACGGCAAAAATAATCATCCGACCCTCCCACTCAGCAAAACAACCAACCAGCATGCCTTAAAACTGTTAGGGTGCAAACCCTAAAGAGATCTAGAAGTCTCACTGATATCCTCCTCCTCTACACCCCTCCCTGTCCTGTGCTCTGATCTCAAGTTCTGAATATTTTAATCAAATATCTACCATCAAGCACGGCACAGTACATATACTAAAATTAAATTTAAAATGTATTAAAATGTGATGGGATTTACATTGTGTCCTGTTGTGAAATAGCATTTTAACTAGGCAAAGCTGTTACATTTGTTTATGCTGCAGAGCATCACTTTAACGGTGTAAAGGTGTGTTACTTTTGTTTATAATTTGTTTGATGATGTAAAGATGTGTTACATTTGTTTATGCTGCCTTTGTTTAATGATGTAAAGATGTGTTACATTTGTTTCACCTTGCCTGCCTAAGGCACCTGATCGGTCTAATAAAAAACTGAATGGCCCATAGCAAGGCAGAGAAAGGATAGGCAGGGTGAGCAGGCAGAAAGAATAAATAGGAGACATCTAGACTTGAGAAGAAGGAAGAACAAGAGAAGGAGGGAGGAGGGACGAGGGAGACACCTGGGCCGGGCCAGCAGCCAGGCAGCTGCCAGCCAACAGACCCGAGTAGCAGTGGAAGTGAGATACACAGAAGGCAAAAGAGAAGAGTAAAAGTCCCAGGGCAAAATGTAGAGAAAGAGAAACGAGTTGGTTTAAGTTATAAGAGCTGGCCAGAAAAGATCTAAGCTAAGGCCAGCATTCAAAACAAGTAAGTCTCCATGTCACGGTTTGGGAGCTGGTTGGTGGCCCAAAAGAAAAGCCTGGTACAGTATCCCAAGAAACTTTCTGAAAAACATCTGGAGATCCTGTCCCCCTCTGTTAGTGGTACATTTGATCCTATTTCAGTCTTTAAATATTGAAAATGCTTTGCCTTCCTCTCCTCCCCGCTCCTTCCCTTCTTCCCTTTTAGTCTCTTTGTTTGGGCATCATAGTGCGACAGTAAAGCGTCTTCAGTCCCATGGTTTGAATGCTGTCCATAGCTTGGGATACTTTGCTGAAGACGTGAGGAACAGAAGTAGGTCACTAGGACCTGGTCTTCACAGGCCGCACGCCATGGGTGTGGCCAGGGTTTCTGCTCGCTGCCTGTGCTGTGTGAGCACCAACCACCTCACTCAGGCTCTTCCCACCACACCTTAGCACGAAGAACTGAAGCCTCTCTGCGACCAGGAGTCAAAATAAACTATTCCACTCTTAAATAGTTTCTGTCCTGTGTTTTGTCACCATGGTGACCGCTAACTAGTACAGTCGCCATGGGGACAGCTAACTAGCACAGTCGCCATGGTGACAGCTAACTAGTGCAGTTGCCATGGTGATAGCTAACTAGTACAGTCGCCATGGGGACAGCTAACTAGTGCAGTCGCCATGGGGACAGCTAACTAGTACAGTCGCCATGGTGATAGCTAACTAGTGCAGTCGCCATGGGGTCAGCTAACTAGTACAGTCGCCATGGTGACAGCTAACTAGCACAGAAAATTAATATCAGAAAAGTGAAGTTGTTGCAAAAATAAGCCTGCCCATGAGATGGCTAGGCCTTTGGAGGAACTCGGGAGACTGGAGCTGTGGACTACAGGTATCCTAGGATAAACTGGGCTCCACTTAATGGAGGACGCTGCTGGGAGGACGGACCCTCAGACACAAGGACAGCACTCATGAGGCTCGGGTGGGAACAGGACCTTGTTGGAGACTGGACTACAGACCATGCCACGTCACGTTTGTGCAAGCTATGTTTTGCCCTGTGTCCGCGAAGCTGAGTGAATATGAATTCAAAAATAATAAATTAGTTGATTTATATATTTTTATATAGGATCTTATATAGGAATCTTGATACAGCGTAGGACGTAGGCTACAACATTGCTCCTTCTTGTTGCTTTGAGCCAGACCGACACTGAGATTCAGTACCAAAGATCAGAACAGGAGCTAAAAAAAACATGCGGTTTGGCAAGGCAAGGAGAGTGAGCTAATGTGGACAGAGCAAGTGCAGACCAAACGGCTTTAACTGACGGAGATCGGCACCACTAAACTGAAGGCGGATGAACGCCCAGAGGCCAGCGCAGCCATGGTCCAAGGGGACCGGCTACATCTCACGATGGCAGCTGAAGCTGGCATGTTCTCTGTGTGGTGCTGGCTTTTCAGACATGCTGAATACAGTAACAGAACCACAGAGGTCAGCAAAACAAGCCACAATTCCAGGCAGCGAGCAGCAGAAGTGGGGCCCCTCTATCAGGGGTCAGCACAGTCATGGAGCTTTGCCCATGCGATCTAGGTTGCCATGCAGACCCAAGGATGCTAGAGAAGTGAAATATTTGCCAGGGAAAGCTGCAGATGCCGTGTGGAGCTAGGCCAAGGAAGCTGAGTTCACTGGCTGCATGAAGCAAGTGCCCTACAGAAGCAGGGCTACTCAGGCCCACTAGGGATCGCAATGTGATAACATGAGCCACAGACACCTGGCCTGGGCTACAAGATTTAATATTGGCCCTGCTTTTACTTTGGTCCAATATTTCCTTGCTACCTCTAATTCTACCCTTTGGTGGAATGATACAATCTGTAGACTGGAAGATTATTTGACAAAGTCTCACACCTTACACATTGCCTTGAGACTCAGAAATGACTTTGGAGATTTGAAGGAATCAGAGTTGTTAAATGATGACTCTCAAATTTGGACTAGTTGAATTTCCCACTCTTAGACAACCAGGAGCCTTCAGCAACAAGGAACAGAAGATTATGACTTGAATTTGAAAGGTGCCCCCACCAGCTCCTATTTTGAACGTTCAATTCCCAGCTTCCAGTGCCATTTTGAAGGTCGTGCGACCTTTGAGTGGCGAAGACGCCTTTAGGACCGGCAGAAGTAATCACTAGAGCCTTTGAGGGTTCTTCTCTCTTCTGGTGCAGACCGGTTCTCTGCTCCTGCTGGGCCACTCGGCAGCACAGAGTGGAGCCACCACACCCTGCCCCGCATGATCAGTGTAAATCCCTCCGAAACCAAGAGCCCGATGCAGGTTCCAGTCTCTGCTTGCACACACTGTGAATAAGCACACCCCGACATGTTCCCGCCACCACGGCTGCCGTGCCAAAGTGGAACGAGAGCTCTCTGAAGCTGTCCCCAGAACAAACCTGCCACAGCACCACAAAAACAATAGCCGGCACAAGTGTTGCTACAAACGTCCTTCTTCCTCTTCACACACTGGTTCCAGGCTCCCTCTGCTCTGTGGCTGGACAGTTCCCGTGTTTTTCACTCTGCGTCCCAGAGCTGAAGTCCTTCAGGTTTCAGAAGATGAAGGAAAGTTGCTGCTGCCTCTTGATAAGGATGCCAGAAATAGAAATATGATAGAGTGGGTTGACCTTAAACCTTGGACATAAAATCCAAACATCTATTTCTTACAGGATTTCAAGATGTTTAGTGTCTGTGTCAAACTCACATTTCAGTATGGTTAGCATCTGTGCCTGGGACTGTTCGGCAGCAGAACATTCCGTCAACATGAGGGAGAGCCTACATTGCAGCAGCCCCATCACGGCTTTGTTGCCTCTTACCCTGCTTGTCTCAGATTTGGCCCCAGAGTCACTGTCCTTCTGCCTGGACCACACACCTTCTCAGAAGGAACGGAGGGTCACCATGCATCTTGTCAATCATCAAGACAAGAGTTACACATTTTCAGATTTCTCCGTAAATCTTGCCCTGTCCTAAGTGCCAGATGTCTGTGATTTCCACTGTATACACAAACACGCACATATGCACACACGCATGTGCACACACATACACTTACACTGTATAATTAATTAGTAAGGAGCATATGAAGACACAGCAGCACCTGGGATGAGGTAAGATGAAACCCCAAAGGTGCCACCATGTCCCTGTTTGCCCAGGCGATAAGGATTTCACACACTTCATGAACACATTGACTTCTGCAGGTCTCCACTCCAATCCCTGATGGCAACCTTCTGCGACCGGCCAAGGGAATTCCTTGCTTGATGCTACATTGTTTTAGAAATGCTTTGTTTATTTTTACCGTGACATTTGGAAGAGGGTCTGGAAGCCCTTTTAATGTCATGGCTCCTACTTGGGAAGAAATAAACTACTTCTCTTTAATTTCCAAGAGTCCCACTGAACATATTGTGCAATAACTTATTGGAAATGAGAATCTAATGCAGAGGGGCGTTCTTTCCCACCCCTCCTGACTGTGCCGTTCACACAGAGGGTGTCCACTCCTCCATTGGTGATCTGGGCCCCAACACACACTCCCTCCCTAGGGAGAGTTCATGGGAAGACTTGTGGGATTCCTCTTATCTGGGGGAAACACTGCGGAGGGGCATGTTGGGGTGAGCTCAGGCACTGCAGGCCTGCCCGCATTCCATGTCCCTGTCCTACACTACAGGGTGGCCAGTATGGACAGTCCCTAGTCACTGACGGCCCTTTGCCTGGATGGCTTTTCCTCATCCAGATCCCATTTGTTGTCTTCCTGTTACTGTTACTTTGGTGCCAAAATCCCGGTTCTCTTTCTCTTATATTAAATTAAATGCCAAGCAACCTTGGACCTCCACGCTGGAGTCCTTGCCGCATCTGGCCCATTATAAGGTGAGCTATTAGACTCACCTCAGGTGAGTCTTCTGTGAAGATGGAGAGATCTGTTTGGAACCAGGAGGTTGCTTTACCTCTCCCCATTCTTTCTCTCATCATTCTCTCCCTTCCCCCACCCCTTCCTTACCCAAGGTGCCTAAAGAGAACACCCACCCCCAGGTGGCTTACTTTTTTGATACCTGAATTCTTGACTGAAGAAACAGGGGAGGAAGACAGGACACATCGGGGCTCGTGTCTGAAAGAGGACAGTTCATCACAGAGGTATGGACGAGGTCATGGAAGCTAGAGTGTGTAACTACAGAGCCTCGATTCTGAGCAAAGAAGAGGTTTAGGCCAGAATCGGCATAGGACCAACCCCAGTGACCTACTTCCTGCCATGCAGCTCCACTGTGAGGGTCTCACAAATTCCCCAAATTGCACGAGCAGCTGAGAACCAAGTGTTTGGCACAGGAGACTGGGTGGGAATAGTTTACATCGAAACCATAAAACCTCTTCAAATTTTACTTTCAGATGTTTCTCTAACGTAAACCCAGGCAATTCGCTTCTTCTTCACCTTCTGGTTAATTGTTCAAATACAATATTAAATAGGTGTGGATAAAGTGGGCGTGCTTTTCTTTGCTCTGATTTTTGTGGAAATGTTTTAGTTGGTTTTGTTTTATGCTTTCTTCCCATTTATTCTGATGCTAACTGTAGGTTTGTTATATACTGCCTTTATAATGTTGAAACCTAAAGTTCAAGCTGATAGAGGAAAACTGGTGGAAACACCTCAAAGGCAAGCACCTGACATGAGTCCAGTGGCTCAGGAAAATACACATTTGAAAACTGAGATTTTATGAAATTAAAAGACTTCTTTGTGGCAATGAAAGCAACATTTCTAGTGAATGAACAGTCTACAGAATAGGAGAACATTTTACTAGCTATATACCTGAGAGGTTTGTTCTGTAGAATATATAGGAACTCAGGTATCTAGATCCCTCATAGTTAAAGACTCCAGAGTCAGGGATATAATATAAGAACTCAAACAAGACCGATGGATATGTGCTAATAAACCAAACAATCAAATCAATAACTGTGCTAATGAAATGAGCAGGAGGTTCCCAACGACGGAGCAGTCTGAAACAATACTCAGCATCACTGGCCAGCAGGGAAACTCCAATAAAAATCACAATGAAATCCCGTTTCACCATAGAAAAAAAGACGGATAACAGCAAGTGCTGGCGGGGGTGTGGACAAGTGGGACACAGCACTGTAAACTAGACTGGAAACTGTGGACATCAGCATGCAGGTCACTTTAGAGAGAGCTAAAAATGGGTTGTCTTATGACAGGCCTGGGAGTTTCCCTAAAACACCCCTATTCAAACCTTGCATTTTTGTTGAATTTTATTCTCTAAAAATAGTGATAATATGTAGACATGAAAAGATCCCCTGGAGAGGTGTGAAATGCCGAGACTTGATCATTACTGCCCTGACATATCACTTTACACAGTGCAGGCTGGGGATGCGTCTCCCCTCGTTTTTCAGGGTTACAGTTGAACAGAGACGTCTCAGCGGTGGGTGTTGGCAGACAAATCACGCAGGCGATGGGGCAGAAGGCACAGTGGTTTTATTTGGCAATCAACCTTAGCAGCAACGCCATGGAAATCGCTAGCCATTCCTCTGAGTCAGTGCCCTTCCCTACCTACCACTTCTGCTTTCTAATTACTGTTTTATAAAACAAAATAAACTTCCAAGTCCCTCTCACTTGAACCCCCAAAACAAAAGATATAGAAAACAGAGAGTTAAGCAACGTTAGATTTGTGGTACAGATTCGAACTGTTTCCTGTGTTGTGGCAAGGTCATCTTTACACTATTTTAAGGTCGATGGGGAAATAGATGTCTCTTCTTCCATTTCCTCCTTAGTGAAACGAAGCATCTAGTGGAGCAGCTAATGGCACACAAGACCTAACACGCAGGAAACAGACAACCATGAAAGATTCATGTGCAGCTCTGTGAAGTGCAGTTCTCTGTGAGGAACCCCCTGAGGCACAGTCATCATGGGAAGCATGTATGTGCCTTGTGTGAGGCCAGATGCTATGAACTCTGCTTAAACCTCAACGGTTACAGAGCAAATAAGGCAGATGCTTCCTGCAGGGCTGCATCGCAAGAACTGCAGCAGCATGCAAAGGGACTGGACACGGACACAGTGCATTCCTTTGCCACAGATGCGGCCTCGAGTGGGAATTGGTGCACGTGACAGCAGTTTTGCATTAGGTGGCCTCAACGTGGGATTTGGTGAGTTTGACTGCAGTTTTGCATTATGGTTTCTATGCACTCATCAGACGTGTCTGCGATAACGTTTTACAAAGCAACTGAAGGTTATTACAAAATACACATGTGATCCAAAATGAGGGGATGCCTTCCTCCCGTGAAAAAGACTTTGATAAGGTATTAGAAACAATAGCACACTTGACCTAAACCAGGAAAACTTCAATAGTCAGCTCTTTTCTATCCAATTATTTGATGCTAAAACATTTTAAATTAAATTTATTTTAAAATGATCAAAGTTGAACCTCTAAGTATTTTTGTCTATGACTAGTTCAAGACACCAATATTTAAAAAAACAAACAAAAACAAACAAGCAAAACTTTCCCTAGTATTAACTGGAAAAAAAAGAAGAGTCTATTTAATGTGAAAAGAAAGGTAAATCCTGAGACTTTGCAGGAATGTTTCAGTGACTACAGATACCAACCCTCTTCTCACTGCGAAGCACGAAAGTCCACTTCTGAGGAAATCTTCCTGCATTCTGAACTGTGTGTTTCCCAAGATGAGAAGCATTGGCGAAGTGTTGACATAGATTGCAGAGCGCAGCCTTCCGGGCCCTGTCTACGACTACGGGCTGCATTTCTCGTCATCCACATGATACATTTTGATCGTGGTTGTCCGTTAAATCTCCTGTTTTGGACCAGATTCCATGAACCAAACTAAACGGCTCACAAGGAAAGTTTGGGCGGTGACTTCCCCGTCTTTTGATATCTCCAGCTGTTCGTTTTTCCCGTGGAGGTACAGGAGAAAGGAGGGAAGGCGCCGCAGTCCAGCAAGTGGGGATCACAGCAGTTTTAGGGCCCCAAAGAAGGTGCCATCTCCGTCTCTGGAGATCTGCGCGTTCTCTCGAGGTATCGCGAGCTGAATCTCGTCTCCTTCTTCCAATCTCGCTATGCCTAGGAGACAGGGAGTTGACAAGAGCTCTCAGTAGTCACCACTTAGCCGGGCACATTAAAGGAAGCTATCGTATAACGTCAACACGAGCATTCACGCTTCCCCCACAATGGGCCTCTAAATTGCTTATAATTCCGTTAGCTTGCAAATTAAGTAAAGTGAGGAAACTAAGTGAAGAAACAACAGATTCCAGCGGATGTGTGTCCACTGTGCGCAGACAGGGATTCCGGTGGCAAACGTCAATGTCACGCAGGTCAAACCTTGTTCTTTGAGAGACTATCATATCCTCATGGGTGGCAGTGGCTTAATTTCGCTACTAAAGGAAACTTTTAATAATATTAAAAATATGAAATTATGCATATGTACATGTGTGATATACATAGATAGATAGATGATAGATAGACAGACAGACAGACAGTCCTAACTACACCCTTTTGTAGCTTGAAAGAAGCCTAATGTTATGGTAGCCCCTTTTTATTAATTTTTATTAGTTATTATCGAGTAAGAATGTGTGGTCGGCATGGATGAAGGGCAGAGGACAATTTTCTGGAGCTGGTTTTCTCCTTTCCACCTTTCCACAGGTTCTGGGATCAAACTCAGATAGCCATGCTCGCACGGCAAGTGACTGAGCCATCTCACTCCTGATTGTAAGTTTAAACCTGCTACACACTGAATTAAAATTCGGTCCAGGTCACAGAGTGAGACTCTGTCTCAAAAAGCCAAAAATAAACAAATAGCTAAAAAGAAAAAACCTTATTTAATATTGATCTATACTGTTTAATACTTTTTCTGAATCCAGGTTTCTGGTTCCTTCCCACAGTCTATACTTTGGATTTCCTTAAATGACCATGGTTATCTTTATGATCAAAAGAAAGTAATAAACTCCTTGATGATAGAGATGTCTGTCTGTGCCTAGTTTATAACAATATATCCTGTGACTTGGAAGTATGAAGTCCTGCCCAGGAACCTCAATCTGTCTATCAGGTAACCAACACAGACCATCAATGTTCAACAGAAATGCTATACATGGTGCCTGTGTGTGTTTCGTCAGGTAACCAACACCAACAATGCTCCACAGACATGCTGTACCTGGGGCCTGTGTGTTTCGTCAGGTAACCAACACCAACAATGCTCCACAGACATGTTGTACCTGGGGCCTGTGTGTTTTGTCAGGTAACCAACACAGACCAACAAGGCTCCACAGACATGCTGCACACTGTACTTATGTGTTTCAAAACTGGCAAAGTCTGAATAGATTAGTTAGCTTATGAGTGTACAAGGTGTGCAAAGAGATCACAGCATATGTGTGGCACGGATCTGTGGCTGCCCTGGATACTGGGCACAATGTACTACTGTGGCCAGTGCTACAGCAAACACTGCAAGCTCTAGAATTGGGTGTAAATGGGCTATAGGCTCATATCTCAAATCCCAACCCTGAATTATTGGCTACCTTAGTTCTGGGCTGTAGAAATCAGCTGTGACATTCTTCCCTATGAGAAGCCTATTTGGGGCTGGAGAGATGGCTCAGAGGTTAAGAGCACTGGTTGCTCTTCCAGAGGTCCTGAGTTCAATTCCCAGAAACCACATGGTGGCTCACAGCTATCTGTAATGAGATCTGGTGCCATCTTCTGGCCAGCAAGCATATAGACAGACAGAACACTGTATACATAATAAATTAATAAATCTTAAAAAAAAAAGAGAGAGAAGCCTAGTCAACTTATCAACATATCAGTTACTCATCTTTTATATGCAAGGGTTCCTCAATACCATGTTGGGTGTCTCAAGCTCACCATTTGAGGTTGGGCGGGTTCATGTGGGGTCATATAACAAACTCAGCATTAAAGTAGCAAGCCTGAAACTTCTTGGAGCTGGTTCTCATGCACAGCGCTGACCTGCTGATGCTGATATATATATATTCAAGATCAAAAGAGTTACCCTTTAAAAAGTAAGGGGCCTGGGGAGTTCATCAGAATCCACCCACAGGAAGGAGCTGTGAGGAAACCAAACAATTTGGAATGTTTGGGGAGTGTTAACTGAGACATCTTACGGCAAGTGGGAGCAACACAGTGAAGAGGCTTTTTTATTCATATATATTTTTGCAATATCAAAACGCTGGTCAGCACTGGGCACAGATGCCTTTATGAAAATGAGGGACTTCCAACACGACAGACTTCCTCCTGACCACTGATGTCATTCGAGGCTGCAGATCTGGTATGGCATGGCCTCTGGGATGGAGCTGTGTTCTCTTCTGCTTCCAGCAGATTTATTGGGCGTTTGTTTGTAAAGGCCTTTGAAATATTTTAGAGGTATTTCACAATCCTGGGTTTCACATGGCTGTTTGCTTGTAACCGTCTGAGACTAAAGACATTCTTTGGGTTCTGAATAGATTTGTCAAGACCAGTAGAGAGAAATACATGTGCATAAAGGGAAAACAGTTTTTCTAAAACCAGCATCGATGAATTTGAAATGAAATGAAGAAAATGCTGGCAATTCCAGTGTGGGCAGGCTGGAACTGGTAGAATCTACCTTCTTACCTGGCCCTGTGTGCCCCTGAGCTCGATGCGAGGCTGCTGCTGCGATTTCGCCTTCACAACTAGCCATGCGCACGAGGCCACCTGTTTAACCATGAGAACGAGCCCAGCCATTCTGCAATGTGCCCAGAGTCATTACTTCCAACACACGCTACCCTGTGGGGCCAGATGTTGCTGCAGCTGGAGGCCGAGGCACTTAGGAGCAGCTGTGTTACTCCAGCGGCTGGGATTTTCTTTGAGATGAGGAGGCTACAAGAGTTAGGAACCCTGACTGACAGATGGCGAAGCAGCCAGAGAACCGAGCAGAGGTGGCTCGGGTCCTCATCTCTGACAGTGGGTGGACATTGTTTCTGTTGCTGGCCTTATAAACAATGGACGAAAGGCCACCTTAGACTCGTCCCTCTGCAGCTGTGGTGACCTGCACAGGACCAGAATAAGACCGGGACCCTCAGCTTTGCTTCATGGACTAGGGAGGGGCTCGTAAAGCTGATGGGGGGTTCCCCTCTGTATGCTGTGAATATGTTTTACTGCCATTGGTTAATAAAGAAGCTGCTTTTGGCCTGTGGCATAACAGAGTAAAGCCAGGCAGAAAATCTGAATAGACATGTAGAGAGAGAAAGAAAGAGTAGGCAGAGTCAAGGAGATGCCATGTAGCTGCCAATGGAGACAGATGCCCTGGAACTTTACTGGGCCCTGAGTCTCGTAGTAAAACATAAAATAATAGGAATAGGTTAATTTAAGATATAAGAGTTAGCTAATAAGAAGCCTGAGCCAATAAGCCAAGAAGTGTTTTAATTAATATAGTTTCTTTGTGGTTATTTCAGGTCTGGGCAGCCAGGGAACAACCAGCCTCCACTGACATGAAGCCACACCTCTCCCTGAGAGACTATCAACAGCTAATGGCTTCGGGAGAAGGGGCATCATTTTTTTCAGTGGTGTAACTACTGTGAAGCTGCCCAGGATCCTGACCTCCCTCCCTCCCATACTCATGAAGCAACTGTGATTAATTAAGCTCAGTGGGGCTAACCCAGAAGGAGATAGGAAAGCAAGAGGGGGCTTGTTTAGAAGAAGAAGGGGCACCATCGAAGGGGAAGGTGGTTAAGGAATTGTAACAGTGATAAAAAGGACTAAAATAATTACAGACATGCACAAATTCTCACAGAAGGGAAGAAAAATAAGAATTGCTTGAATGTAAAACTCTGTGACACTCATTCTTAATTTTTAAAACACATTTATTTCATTTAATTACTTCTCATGTGTATTGGTATTTTTCCTGTGTGAATATATGTGTTCTATGCATGGACAATGTCCAAGGAGACCAGAAGAGGGTGTCAGGACTCCTAGGACTGGAGTTTCAGGCAGTTGTGAGCTGCCATATGGGTGCTGAGAATCGATCCTGGGTCCTCTGGAAAAGTAGCAAGTGCTCTTCTCTGCTGAGTTCTCTCTCCAGCCCTAATTCCTTCTTAATTTTTATAAAAATGGTTTGACCATAGTAATGATATTGGTTTTCTCAATTAACACAAACTTTTGCAAAATAAACACCACAGTCTACAACTTCCATTAATATCACAAAGCACCACTGTTTGGGGGACCAGATTCCCCTAGCACAGTCTACCTTATTCTGCTAAGCAAGTCTTAGGACAGCTTACATACCAGCTGAGTAGCAGGAATTGTTGGGTAGCGTCCTTGGCATATTCTGAATACACCGGAACAGGGTCACCAGGCTCAGCTCGTCCCCGAAGACGTGCACTTTTTTCCTCTGGATGAGATGTCCCATGGCAAAGATGGTATCTGTGTATAGAACCTGAGGAACAAGCCAGGATGTCATCAGAAGTGCAAGATGGTGAAAACGCCGGACCAAACGCAGGACCAGGAAGGCGGAGGGAAGGACAGCCCTACCTGGCTGTAGATGAAGAAGTAACCGGTTTGCCTCACCACGATCTTGTTCTCTCTCTCCTCCAAGGCGCTTCCTCTTTTAAAGCTGAGAAGCCATGGAACAAATGTGTAAGATCCTGCAGCAGAGAGAATTACCCGTAAGAAAGTAAGCTGAGCCGGGCGGTGGTGGTGCA